>MU128944.1:33260-159911 GCA_014904985.1 Hydnum rufescens UP504 | reverse complement strand
AGTCCACAGGAATCAAGATCAAGGAGATCGGCGATCGGCGATTGGGGTATTCGGGCGGAACAAGCTACAATCCCATTCCATCGGGTAAGAGAACGCCTAGGCACCTTATCGTTACTGCAGGGGCTGCGATATATCGGAAAGGGGTGAAAGTCGCAAGCACAGTATGTACATCAAGTAGGTGATGCTGCGACTCTGGCTTGCTGGCTCAGACTTGCTTTCGGGCGGACGCATAGGACTTCTGAGACAACTAACTGGTTTCCAATTGGAGCTTGATGTGGTTAATGAGTACGATCATCAGTCTGTCGCTAATACTGGCACGATATCCCCCGCTTCACAAGTCCGACTTGAGCCTCCTTGCATCCACGAGACTCATCTTGCCTCCCCTATAGTGTTGATTCGCCACATCTTGCCTTTATCCCTGGCTCCGGATATTCAGTTATGTCCACTTGGGTGTGCTAAATTCTGAAAAAGTGGTGGCGCTTCCAGATCCACCTTACAACAGACCAACCGGATTTCATATTACCCCATTTATGATCTCCCCTATACACACTTTCCATCCAATTATTTCGCCCGAATTGACTTACGTTACAAAATTTGTCCTGCATGCTGTATACTTATGGCGGTCATAGGCCATATCCCCCTCCTAATTGACATCCCCAGAGTCTAGTTCGGAAGCGCTCAACGACGCGTTTCTTACACCCTTCCGCGTATTCGCGACTACTCCATCGAGGAGCACCCTCATTCAGACCCTTACAGTGAAGTGAAGGGCTGCCTTCCATGGCTTTGGTTTTCATGGTGATCGCGTTGTGGCCGGCTTGAAGCTCATTGTACATTCTCGAGCGTTCAAACCTTGCCTGTGGCTCTTGCTTTATTGAGATTCAGGTGCGTGATCCTAGGACTCACGGCCTTGCTCACCGGAGCGCGAACAAGGCACCGTTAGTTGGCCTACATTCAATTGACTCTATAACCCGAGGAGGACTTCTGTATCACTGGAATCTGTCCAGCGGCCGGACACTCCGGTGTCCGATGCACGGACCGCAAGAGCAGTCGCTCCGGCACTTGCCGTCTCGACATCGCCACCGTTGATGTGCCTAAAAGGCGACCGGTATATCGTCTCTACTTGCTGTACCCTCTTGGAGTTGCCTGGGTCTCCAAACTTTGCCAATCGCCAAATATTGTATTCGTAACCACTGCCTTTTTGCTTCATCTGAAAATCATCTCAGGAGGGAAAGTCAAGATTCGCAAGTTGGACGTTGTCTCAAAGGTTGGATCAAATTCACGCGTCTTATACTTCGATACGGTGCGGTCTCTGAGTATGAAGTGCTGGATGGATCAGTCCTCCCACAGATTATGAAAGAGGGTAAGGTGTGGAAGTTCGTGACGACAATCTGAACAGATGAGTGGTTCTACAGGCCCCTGAAAACTTCGATGGAGGGCCTTATCCGCCATGATAGCTTTGGCCTTTTTCTGGGTCAGGGCGCCCAGGAACGGGGGCCAAAGGATCTCGAGCGTCGTGGAATCAGCTCGGGAGGTGATGAATAAGGTGCATTATTGGTGATTATACAGATGCGGGGGCTGATTCTTCTGCGAAGCGGTTCCATTCGATACTGAAACAGCACACGGTGTGCCACTTAAGAGTGACAGACACACACCGTGGTACAAGGACTTCCCGGCAGCTGCATGTCCTTGGAGTCCGGATGCCTCAGCAGTGGAGTCCTTACGGAGACAACAGACCAGCACGGACCAACCAGACCATCCACAGCGTGCAAATGGAATTGTAATCATTAAGCCACCCCCGGCCACAAAATCCTCCGCACTGGCCCATTAGGAGTGGGCAGGAGAGTAGCGACCTAGTTAACAAACTACACAAACTAACCAGCCGCCCACAGGCGCAAATACAGCAGCGGACAAGGTCCAATAGCCACCAGGCCAAGACAACCTGCTCCACCCAGAGGAAGTGTCCTTTGATCTTCATATGATCCTTGATCGAGATGGGGAGACCGTGAAGGGGCCCGATGACCTGCCCGGTTTGTTGGAACATTTCATCGAGCTCGCGTAGACGTTGCAGGGTCTGCTCAATGAAAACTTCCGCAAGGCAATTGGTTACTTGTGCGGCGACTGCGGCGTTGCTGTATACAAAGGTCACCTCCACTGCAGAATATTCGCCGCGATAAATGCGGTCCAGGAAAGCTGTGGCATGGAGATGCACGATCTCGACTTCGCGCGGGCTCAGATGCGAAAGAGTGCATGGAAGCACGTCGTCTGGAATTCCGTTGGAGAGGCCCCCAATCTGGGTATTCAAGTTGGGTGAGGATAGCTTCGCGGTTTGCACGCTTTACAGTGTAATTCGGTTGTGTTGGCGAGGCCGGGACTGCCGTTCGTCTGGACATGGAGAGAGGTATCAGAGGGAGTCTGACGCATCACAGGCAGTGGATGGATATCCAAGCAAATTCGGCTGCACAGAATTTAGTCTACATTTGGTGTACAGTATATCAAACTTGTTTGTATTGATATAGGGTATGTAATTGTGGAGCAAAGTCTTATCATTCATATGAAATTCCCTGGCGCTTCACTAGTCAAATATAGCAACCGGCAATAGGCGTACGCTCTTCTTCCGACACAATCACTTTCTGATGTGCTGGTGGGGGGTTTCTGAGGCACTCGCATCTTCGTTTGTACATGACTGCCCTGTGGGTACCGCAATGCCTGGGTTCGGGGCTTGATGCTCAGGCATTCGTAGTCCTTCACACGGATCGTGTTGTACACGTTCACATGGGTTGCCCTCTCCAAGGATCCTCGTCTTCTATTCCAGGACGCTCATATGCGTGAGATACCGGCTGTCTATGCGTCTTCTCCGACTTAGCGATGTTGAATGGGCTTGAAGAAGATCTGTTACCGTTGGACTGGGATGCAAGAAGCTTTTCTGAGTAACCAAACCCCATTGCGACCCTGCTTGAGTCTCTGGCTTGGTTTTCTCTCCAAATGAGTGTCGACCCCAAATTTCACACTTACACCACTGTATGTGCTTTCATCGGGAACGCTGTATCTGAATTTGGAGAAGTGGTTGCGTGCCTCGCACAGCCTGATCCTCATGATGTGTCCTTCCATTTGAATGTCAGGCGCCACACCCGAAATTGGGGTCCAATGGCTATTCTCTCTCATAAGCTCTTGTAATTTCTCTGTGCTTTGAGCTAGGCGGGCCAGTCCTTGCCCATAACATGGGCGCTTATTCCGTTGTGGATGACTTCCTGGACCTCGGTGGAGGGCGGAGAGGAAGTCGGTGTTGGGGAATTTGGAAATGGGAAAATATGCGAGAACGACATATGCACGACGATTAATTTTTCGCCGAACATCTGACACAATGTTGCAGGAATGTTCTGGTTGACTGTGTGCCCGGTGAACGCCCATATTCAAAAGTGATTGACTGGTGCCTGCCCTTGATCTATCACTGCTATTCTCGGCATAGTACTATGGACGACGACTCTTTTGAGCACGGTGTTCTCACTTCTCCTATGGGCGCTTTGCGCTACTTTGCTGCTGACACGCGTGACAAGGATCCCGGTTCTCCGCACGGCCGACTAATAAACCGAAAATGTTTCATTGTTCTCCGGTTGCACCACATAAATCTAAGAATCATTCGGTCAACCCTGTCCGTAGTGATGTTCAATATCTGCAGTTGCCTGCCTCTACTCGGCAACCTATCTTCGGGCTTAATCTGGATCTTGTCATAGCACTATCCATCGAATTCAGAACGCAATGAACTGACACTTCCAAATCGAGCTTGGTCCTCACGATTAACCCCCAGAATTCCCAGCGTGTTGGTCTCTTCTGCATCAATTATGAATATTCTACGCGACCTTCTTTCTGGGTTTTGCTATCTATGGGATTGGATATTCCACACAACGCAACGAAGCCCGGCATTCTTTTCGCACATCCTTCCAAACTAGTGCTCTTTGGGTTCGACGGACCGGCAGAAGGCATCAAATAGATATGTTAACCATACAGGGGCTCCTAACTCTGACTATGGGGTCACGTGACCCATCCTTAGCGCCCAGTTCTACACCTCACATCAGCAAGTGTCATTTTTCTATTTTTGCCACGGGTAAGGATAAAATTGATGGTCATGCTCTCCTGTCTCATTCTAGCCCTCGTTTTTCCAGTAATACGAGGCCTGTAATGTGGGTAGGAACTATCTCTGGACGAAGTCTTTCTGGTCCGATACGGAAAGTCCGCACCGGCTGCAGACTTCATTATCTCTTTGATGAACAACAAGCCGAACACTTATAGTGAATTGCAGTCGGCGAGGGATTAGGTCGATCTGTGCGGGTGTTTAGGTCGTAAGAAATGAGGCACGGAGGGGATGGACAACCTTACCTGCAGTTCGAATATCCAGCAGCGTATGGAAAGGGTGATTGTTGGACTCGGTGGCGTTCCGATTCCGCGCGTACTCGCTGAATGGCCACAAAATTGTAGACGTTGGCTGAGCGTTGGTGGGTCAGAGAACGTGGTCCTGCCTGCTAATTCGACTGACACGCGACTCACAGATGTTATATCTGTAGGAGACAATGGCCTTCCCTCCATGCCCTCCGACTCCCCTGCCTGTTCCTTTCCCAGTCCCCCCATTTCCAGTCCCTGGGAGGAACACACATCAACGAGCATGATGGTAAGAAATTAGATGATACTCGCTAATGTAGATGGAATGCTTGGGAATCGCCATCGCAGGTGAAGGGATGTGAGCCTGCCTTCATCTTCTGGGGAGAGTTATAAAGAAACTAGACAAGAAGGGAGGTGGTTATGGTTTACGTAACATATCAGGAGCATGCTAGGTTGGGTGGCAACGGGCGGAGTGCCTCATACAAGTGGAGTGCCCATCCTGTCAAGCGGAGTGCCATCCTGTCAAGCGGAGTGCCCATCCTGTCAAGCGGAGTACCCATCTTGTCTCGACTGGTGTGAGATATCGGGAAGCAATTGTTTCGCCGATCTTGGTGCGTGAGGGCGGGTGGGGTTATCCATTCCTTTCCCGACTAAACCAGTAGACAAAATGAAGGGAGGCTGGATTGGGGAAGAAGGCGCCTAGAGCACCCCCTGCGCAAATGTCCCAGACGGCGAGAAGAAAACTGGCTGTTTCTGACTCGACTACCTCACCACTCACTAGCCCTCCTCTGCATTGTGTTTGGGCCAAGAGGAATATAACCATTAATAACAATATTAATGGCCGAATTCGAGAGGCTATTATCCATTCACTCTGTAGATATCAGCACAAGGCCATTTCACTAGTGATTAAAAAAGCAGTTTGACGCCAAACTGATAATACTGGGTCCCGCCCCGCTGGAGGATGGCTTTAGTATTTGTGGGAATCTCCAATAATTCCCCTTAGACTGTTTTTGGCCTTCCATTTCAAAGCCACACGTATGGTTCTTTTTCTTACAGTAAAGTTAAGGGTAACACTGGAATGCTACATGCTGCGTTGCGGTTTTTTTTTATGGAAGGAGCGCTGTTGGAAATCGCAAGTGGAGCGCTGTCGAAACAAATATGTCCAATTACTTTATACGTGAGTCATGTGAGGATGTCATGCTGAGCATAGTGGGTGTGTGTAAGTGTGAATCTGTGTTTTGGGGGGCGATGGGAACGTTAACGAGGTTACGACTGCATCGCATGCAATGGGAGACTGACCGGACGCTTCGATTTGTCCAGTGCTCGTCAGTCTCCTCCTACCCTAGCATGTTATTATATTACAGTATTTGGGGAGGTGTAATTTCAGTCCGTCGACAGACAGAAACAGGGAATAGGGTAGAAAGCGTGAGCTTACCTTGCTAACGTGGACCTTCTACCTGGCGATGCAAGAGGATCAGCACGTAAGCCGCCAAAGATGGGAACACTGTCCTCGCAGGAGGGGCTGAGATAAAGGGGACAGTATCACACTGCTTCTCGTGATATAAGCAGAATACTTCTGTTCTAAGTGGTGGCGGCCGGTGCCGTCGATTTCTGCTCTGGAGGGCCAATAGGAGAGGCGCATAAAAGAGGTCGGATCCGGAGTCGAACCGGAGTTAATTGGAATCTGGGCCCTGGGTGAACCTTTTCAAAACCAACTGTGATAACCACTACACTATCCAACCACTGCACCTTCAGCAATCTGTCGGTGCATTGATAATTCCGCTCGAATACGGGCCGGCGACGATCGAAGGGTGCCTTCAACCTCCACCTTGACAGAGGGATGTGAATTGAGATGCCTTCTTGATGGTAGGGGCTGACACCCAAAACAAGGTTATGGCATTTTCCGTACAAGGCAACCTTCGCTCAAATCATCATGGCGCTTGCAAACCGAGATACGGCCCCCAGACTTGTTTGCCTGGGCAAGCCAGTCACTGAGCGGCTGGCTTGCAGCCGGACTTTCATCGTGCATTTAAGTACCAAATAGCAGGGCGCGGAACAAAGGCCGCAAGAATCAAGTCAACCCTTCAGGTTAGAGGCCTTGGCTTGTCTCAATCTATCAAAGGCCGGCCTCTTTTATCAAACCGAGAAATATTCCAACACCACCACAACGCAGTCTCCTTTGGAACCCATTCTCGAACGATGGGGAAAACACCTTTGGACGGGCTCAGTCGCGCTGAGGTCCAGAACATAGCTAAAGTTAGAAACCTGATTTTCCGTCTTATCTGTGGTATTCATTTGGTGGAGCACCGTCTAGGAACGCGGTCTGGACATAGCCGGTAAAGCTCTGCACAAGCTTAGGAATAGTATTCACCAGGATGATCGCCGGCGTGCCAGGGCTGAGCGAAAAGCCTCATATCTCCGAGAACTTCACGAGGTCATTTCTGCCATCAAAGCAGCCCAGAGCCCCTTTGTATCTGTAGGTAGTCTTCCCTTGGACCCCTCCTCTCCCATCGCAATCCTCGTCGGCTCTGGACCGATTTCAGACGCCTCCACGACGTACACTCCCGTTCACTTCCCCCTCAAGAATGAAGCTGCCCTACAGCCGCTTCTTGATGCCTCCAAGAAAGCCTCATTTGGATACGGTGGCCAGGATATTTTTGATCCTACCTACCGTCGCGCCCTAGTTCTCCATTCTGACCGCTTTACGTTCGCGCCTGCTGGTTCGCTCGATCCCCACGCTCTGGGGATCGTGGACTGCATTCGTGAGACGCTGTTCCCTTCTGCAGAAGAGGGCGGCACCTCCCGTAGGATCGTTGCTGTTCTGGACAAGCTGAACGTCTATACGAAAGGAGATTTTTTCAAAGGCCACGTCGACACGCCCAAGTCGGCCGATATGTTCGGCACCCTGCTGATTAACCTTCCCTTCTCACATGAGGGAGGCCAACTTATCATCCGCCCACCTGAAAATTCAGCTGAAAAGGCAAGTGCACAGACGACCCTGGGAAGGACGGAGACGTAAGTGGCGATCACGCATATATGACCAACTGGGGAAAGAATACTGGCCTCGAATGGGTCGCATTCTTCTCTGATTGCGAACATGAAGTTCTCCCCGTCACGCACGGGAAACGGCAAGTCCTTGCTTCGGGATAATTGATAATACTCATCGATGCGCTTGGCTGTGGGTAGTGTGACTCTGTCATATACTCTCTCCTTTGAAGGACCAGCGGTCAAACACGGCCCTGTGGACGTTGAAGCCCTTGCTGGTTCGAGAGATCTCGCAAGGGAGAAGCTCGTTAATGCTCTCAAGGCACCCGGGGTTCTGAGGAAAGGTCGCAGCTTATGTTTTTATCTGCAGCATAAATACGTGCGTGCAGACATTCACAGTATATATTTACCCTGTTCGATCTGCCTAATCTTTCCCAGCCCCTGGACCCTGGAAACACTCCCGTATCGTCAGTTGTTGATCAGGCATGTCCTCGCACTCTTTGCAATCCTGTGCTATTTCCTGATGCTGAACGACCCAAAGCTCAAGGGACGAGATGCCGTCATATACCACGCACTCCAAGATGCCGGCGCAAGTCCCACCCTACACCTCGTCATGTTCTCCCCCGACAAGCCACTTGCTGCTGATGACCTGAATGAGGGTGAGGATGAGAACGAGAATGACGATGACGACGGCGACGACGACGACGGCGATTCCGATGTCGACATAAAACAAAGGAACGATTCGGGATTTGGACTCTTCACCATTATCTACCCCTATGGGATGACCGCAGATGATGGTAGGGAATTGGATACTGAGCCTTCGGTTCTCCGCTGGTTCGAGGGGCGCAGACCCAAGGACTTGGAGGGTCTTGTGGAAGTCACGGACCGCTCCCTGGAACATTATCTCAAGCACTCGTTCCTGGCCTACGGTAATCAGCCGTCTCTGGGGGCAAACTATGGGTCTATTTGCGTCATTGCTAATGTGCCTGGCGAGGACGTAAATGCTCCATGGGGTCCCCTCGTCAAGCCCGTTCGGCGGGGTGACTTTTGATCGCAGGACTCTTGCAGAAGCACTCTTTTTATTCGTGCGTGATCAGTAGGAAGTATGTAAATATTATGGATACTGTATATTAGTGTTGTACAAGAGTACAGAGATGTTCGAAAAGAAACTAAATGGTAGGTTCAGGCTGACGTCTGGAGAGTGTGCAGGTTGCAATGGCGAGTACGAGGGTCTATTACGCGGCTCGAGTCCGTGGCCACGGTGAGAACCAGACCGAAGCGAGGAAGAAGTGGAGAATGATAGGTATGATAATGGCTATAGATATGTGAGCAAACAGGCAGCTGTCTATGCAAAGTATTCTTAGTGCTATCGCAGTTTCCCCTCACAGGCCCAAACTAGTCCGTGTGCTGGTGAACGGGAGGACCCCTGCGAGCTCTGTTATATCCCAGATCCACGGTTCCCGGATTTCGAGGGCGATTTTGAGTTTTTCCTAGAGGCAGATTCCCGGATCCGGGCCAGAAATCTGGTGTCAACCGAGGGGAAAATTCCCGGATTGGGCCCACAGGAGGAGAGGTACCTAGATCCAAAGTCCCCTCCCATGGGTGTTGTTTGGTAGGTCAAGGGTTAGAACTCACCCAGGGGGTTTTGTTTTCAGCAGGGTATGTGTTTGAATCCTATTGGGCCTTCCTTTGACAGTGATTGCCCACACTGTGCAGTTTCATTAATTGCAGCCACTTTCTGAACTTTTCACCATCTGTATCACCCATGGCAGACAGTGGCTTCAGCAGCCCAGAGGCCAAATCCAAGTATGTCGGGTCTTGCCACCATTCATTAACTTGAATAATCTGGCCATGGGCCTGAAGCCAGCAATGAAAAAGGGAGCTACCTGGTTCACTACTCTGAACATGCCACAGTCCTCTGCGTTGTCAAGGAGCGGAATAAGAAGGCCAGGAAAGCAGGGGAATGAATTTTAAAAGGGGACAGAGGTGTGGGGCCAAGTATACATGCCCAAAGCAACTCGGGCGACATTTTGAGAGCTTGGGGGAGGTCGGGGGGTTTTTTGTGATTTTTTTGTGATTTTTTTGAACCTAGAGCCGAATTCCCGGTTTTTTGTGGCCTTAAGAGCAACCTAGAGGCGATTTTCCCGGATTTGACATGGGATTTTGGCCCGAAAGTGTACCGGGAGTCAGGGTCCTTTTGGCCGCCGCTGGATCTGGGATATAACAGAGCTCGCAGGGGTCCTTGAACGGGCCACCCGGTGTGCCAATAATTAATCCATATCCATCGGCATTTATCGTGTTGAACGATCGCGTTCGATCTCTATTGCCATTGTTTGCCTCCTTCCACGCTCCCAAACCAAGCCATATAGGTGTTCGACTTGGGAACTATCCCAAGACTCCCATTGCCCTGAGACCGGAATTACAATCTGTAATCTACTGGCTCGGGGCATCCACAGTTGACGCCCGGAGCGGCGGAGCTAAGACTGTTGATGATGGAGTCCTCACGCTACTCCGTTTTTGATCCATGCTCAGAACCAAGGACAGAGCCTTCTGCCGGTCCTCTGCTCCCAAGCTACCGTTGTTGGCAACCGTCAGTGCAGCTGCTCGTATCGCCGCACTCTCTTTAAGCTTCCACGATTTTGGCGCGAGTCGGTCATACGCTCCTCCTCTAACTTCTCTTGTGAATCGGATGTATCCAGGAAGACTGGGAATTTGGACGGATAGAGGGATAGGAGGGTGGTCAACGATAGCGGGTAGGTCAGGCAAAGGTTCCTGATCAATTTGGGTGCTCGGTGTCGAAGCCCCTTCTGGGATGGTGAGGGGTGGATCGTATGCAAGCTCCATTACGGCAGGGGGTAATCTTCCTAGATGTAGACCGAAGGCGGTACGAGCCTTCGTAATGGCGATTTCCTGTTCCCGGGTGGACGGGGTCGGTTTGGACGTGAATGCACGAATTTCGCATACAGGCTTTGGGCGATGGGAATATGATAATTCAAGAGGGAGGCGTGAAGGTGTGGGACGCAGGAGGCGTTTAAGGTTGCGAGGGTAATCGTCAGGGTCTAGGAAAGGCGAAAGATCCACATCCGAAAGTCCCAGGTATTCCTCCACAAAGTCAGCGATTTCTTGGACTTGGGTTTCATACTCCGCGGCAAGCTCCTTGGCGCGAGCTAGACCCAACGACGAAATCTCTTTCTTGGTAAAGTATGTCCGTTCGTCTACCATTTCTGGCTCCATGTCGTCCATCTCATCCAGATCAAGTTCGTCCTCTTCCTCATTCTCAGCCTTGGCCACCACTTTCGTCTCTTTCGGTTCTGGTTGCGAAACACGTACAGGTGATGGCCGATTTTCTGGGGTCTATTGGAGGGACGTTGTCTCTGGGGTGCGGGTGGAATTTTGTACACTGCAGGTGGTGGGGGTGCATTGCGAGGGGCATTGGCGACAATCGGACGAAAGGAAGGAAGAAGAGTCGGTATATATGTCTCCAGACCAGGCGCGATTGCTTCAAATCCAAGTGAGAGCTTTTACATCAACACAGATTACGATGGAGAACGAGACTCACGTGCAGCAGTTTTGGATGTGAGGTCTATTCCCTCGAAATTCGAAGAACGAGGGGCCCGAGCTCGAGCCTCAGCCCTTTGGATGGCTTCAGGGACCACTTTTCCAGCATTTTCCGGATACCCAGGGCTCCGTCGCGTCGCAAACGTGCGCACAGCCCTGCTCGCACCTTGTAACATTTATGTTCCCAGTTCGTCGGGCATTGCCGAAGCCAAGTTATAAGACGATGTATAAATGGGAATACGAGGGTCAGAGGATATGATAACACACTATGGTTGCACATCAATTGAGACCAAACCCATGGTTTCCTCATCGGAGTCGTTTGTTTCTCCAACTCCCCGCCCCTCGAATGCCAAAATCCATTCTTCGGGCACCTCGAACTCAACTTGCTCATCAAAAATCTTTGGAATATTCAGGCCAAAAGCAAGGGTATGACGAAGTGTTGATCGCGAGGCATTTGGGGGAGGTGCAACACGGAGGATATCCGGAATGAATCCATGCGGTAAAGATGCAATGGTGGCAGCCAAAGAAGGACGAGGACGCTTTGAACGTCGCTCTTTCTCTTGTTCCACTGGGTCTTTCAAAGACGGGGGACTTTGTTCCAGAACCTCCTTCAACGGAGTTGTGACCGAGCGGCCAGTTCGTTCTCGAGCCTGAGATTTGGTTGAAGACTGACCATTCGCGTTTATCCCTGGCGTCCGATTATCGCTCGAAGGGGATGCTGATGACCTTGGATGACGATCATGACCATTTGGCCGCGGGCCCCCACTCAACTTGAACCTGAGCTTGAGCGGTGCCATTTTAAGGTCCTCCTCGAATCCGTTAGACGGGTGGGATTCCCTCTTCTCGGACAGTAACGTGTCATATCGATGCTCGAGCTCCTCCGCCTCTCGCAGAAGCTCCCGACGTAACCTCTCGCCATCTCCCACTCCACCACTCGATTGGCCTGTAAGGGCGAGGCTGGAGGCAACAACAGAGGCATCCATGGCACGAAGTTGCTCAATTCGTTGTTTTAGTTTATATCGCTCATGTTGAAGCTTCTCCTTCTCTCGTAGGCGCTGCCTTTTCTCCAAGGTTTCGAACTTGCGGTGGCGGAGGAGGTAGGCTTCATCCGAAGTGTCAGCTAGGACCTGCGACACACTCTGGTCATTTAGTTACTTATTAATAATAGAAAGATTTGAAAGTGTGGACATACTTCTTCTGTTCCTCGAGCTCGAAGTCGACTCCCCACCGCAGAACTTTCAGGTAAAATAGAAAAGTCGGGGTCTCGATTATATCTTTCTCTTTCGTTCGGCTTTGGGTATCTGTAACACTAGGGTTATGATCCACTCTCTCCGTTTTCGGAGGCGGAACCAAAGTCGAGTCTGTTGTGAGAAGAAAGATGGCTGACTCTCGGAGAATAGGTTGGCTGGCAGCTGAGCTCGTGAGCAAATATACATGAGTTATGTCCACAAAACCCCATGGGAGGGTGTCGTACCTGCGCGTTGCTTGGCATCAAGGACAAGCTCATCGACGAGCGAGCTTCCACCACCCAAAGTCCGTCGAGACGAGCGAGAGGGTAGGACCCTGGTTGCTCTCTTTATCCCAGGATCTTCTAATGTTGTATTCGCATTGTTTGTCGTTATATGCGCTTCAATGTGTGGGCTCTCGGGTCGTTTTCCGAGAGCCTTGGCTGAAGGTTTTGTTGAAGACACCAGTTCGGGAGAAAGTAAAGGATCTTTCAGTTTGTTGAGACTGTGTCTGCCTGAGCGTCTAACTGTGGTGTGTTTGCTAGTCATACGGTCTAATGGCCTTGATGGTGAGTCCTACCACCGGAAGCATCACACGCACGACCAGATTAGAGTTGCCTAAGCATCTCTTAACAACCGCGAAGGCATGAACGGCCAGAATGGGGTTGCAGAGGCACGGCTGGCTCGATTCACCGGCACAAAGGTAACAGAAAATCGATATGAACTGGTGTGTTCGTGCTGTATTCTCGCGATTAGCGGAAGTGAGAGGTAAGAACTTCTTGTACTTCAGCTTAAGGCACGTAGAGAGGCGGAACGTCGTATTGCCATCAAAGAGGGCCTTATTCCGGATCCCAATCGAAGAACGACTCTAGAGGAGGCTTTCAACCTTGTAGGGATATGCGAAGATATGTGTCCAGAGTTCGAAAGAGAACAGCGCGACCACCAACGAGCGGTGGATAAATGGGAAATAGTGCGTATGCAATCCTCATTTTCAAGTCCTACCTCTAAATTGTTTATTGGAGAATCCTGCAACCAATCGGATCGATCCTCAACGGGCAGTCAAGACGTTTCATAGACCGGCAGCCGGCGACGAAACGCCCCTTCCGTCAGATGTTAGGCCGCCGCATGTACTCAAGGTACGGCCCTATCATTGTGGCACCTGAATGATATCTGAACGATCCACATATGTTGCAGTCTACACTTGACTACTTGATCCATAATCTATTGGCGTCCAACTCTCTCGAGGCGACTCATAACTTTATTCGTGATCGTACGCGTTCCATCCGACAGGACTTTACTCTCCAGCACGAAAGTGGACCATTGGCGATTGAATGTCACGAGCGAATTGCACGTCTCCATATCCTCTCGCTTCATGAAATGCGTGGCGTTAAGGACTATACAGAACACCTGGAAATGGAACAAGTACGAAAAGGTCTATTTCATTCCATTACTGAAGTCGAAGTGCGCCTCTAATCCCTCTTAGTTCTCCAATCCCTAATCGAATTCTACGATGATGCAAGACTCACTTCAAGTCCAACTCCCAACCAAGCCGAATTTCGTGCTTATCATCTTCTCGCCCATATCCGGGATCCTGAGGTCGCCCGTCAACTAGAGCGACAATCTCCAGACATTCTTGACACTCCCATCGTGCAAATAGCTTTGGATCTTCACGCTGTGGCCCAGCGGAATAATGTTGCGAATTCTCGCCGAGCTGCCAATACTGAAGCCGCCCAAAATCTATTCTCTCGTTTTTTTCAATTGACTGCGAGGTCCAAGACACCGTTTCTAGTCGCCTGTCTTCTTGAGTTTCATTTCGAGGACATTCGAAAAGGCGCATTGAAGGCAATGAAATCGTCTTTCCGGGAAATGCATAAGGCATTTCCGATTGACACTTTGACGGATATGCTTGGGTTCAATGATGATTTTGACACTGCTGCTTTTGTACAAGCGTGCAAGTTGGAGGCCGTATTTGATCACATTACTGGACTCCCCTCAGCCGTCAAAGTTCATAATCGAGCGATTTTCGATGGTTCGCAGCTGCCACGACTTGTGGTGCATTATTAGGACTGATTCCCTGTATTCCAGACAGTGCCACCATCATCCCGACGAAATCCACACGCCTCGTGGGTTCCAAAAGAGGCAGTCTTTCTGATGTAGACTTTATTGACGGCAAAGTCTTACCAGAGTTTGAGACCCCAACGGTTCCCCCATCTCCAATTACCTCCAAAGCATCTCTGTTTGACTCGTTCATGCCGTCCACCCACCCTATGATCGCGCTATCTCGGAAACCATCATTGCAAGCCACGGCGTTTACGCAACCAAGTAACAAACTCGCCGCATTTTCGACGACAACTACCGTTCAATCACCATTAGCGCCTCCCCCCTCTCCCTCATTTACTCGCCCTTTCTCTCCAGAAATCAATCTACAATCTCCCCTTACCTACGCCTTCCCTCCATCGACTCACCAGCCCAGCAATTCAGTATTTGCTCATACATCTGCATTTCCACGCAGTGTGCCATCTTCTCAGGAAGTTTCCCTCAATACTTCCCCGTCGTTTAGAGACCCTGCACTCTCTCCCTCGCGGAGACCTTTCTTCATTCCTCCAGGTCCTCATTTCGAAACATCCCCGCTTCAATCTCCTAATACATCTAAGAGTATCCCCTCTATCACGGCGTTCTCTCGTAAATCATCTCGGTCTGAAACAACCTCGCCTTCATCACCCATCACACCTTCCCGGCGAAAGTCTTCAATCCTTATATCCAGCACACCGATACCCTCCAGTACACTTATTGAACCATCCCTGGAATTAGGACAAAACCCTGCGGATCCACTCTTTGAGCACAAAGAGGCAGAACAAGAAAGGTTGGTGAAGGAGGCTCGAGCGGTACTCGTTGAGAGTCTCGCCGAAAGTACATTCGACACTATGGCACGTTCATGGATGGCCCTCGAATACCGGAACATACTGGCAGATCAGCAGCGCCGAAGATCTCTCCTCCGTTCGATGTTGGATCGATGGACCGGTAGACTGATAGGGGTCGTTCAAGCCAAGGATTTGGCCGATCGTGGTCGTGTGGCACTTCGCGAAGTCCTCCGCCGGGTACAATGGACAGCTGGCCGACAGAATGTGGATACTGGACGATCAGGTCTGAAAGATCCTAGGCGGCTCCGGCTACCGGTGGTTGACGAGGAGTATGTTCAGACATTGAAAGAGGCTAGTCTTTACCTCTCCTATCATGGGCCAAGTGTAGTTGGGCGTCTTACTGGAGCCCATTCATGTCTAGGCTGGAGCTAAGCGAGCCGAACTTTGGGCAAAAGGGTCATTTCTGGAGTCTCTTCGTGCACGATTACGGACTTTGAGACGCGGATACCCTCCTCATTGGCATATCTGGCTTAGGACCGTCAGTAGTTCTTTGCAAGACCCTACTGCCCAATGGTTACGAAGGAAACTCGACATGGAGGGATGTTCTTTGTCTGCGGCTGATCTCCTCGACGGATTGACCATTCGCTCAATTGATGATAATGAAATGATGGTCAAGCCTCCCACCGTCAGTTTCATTGTTTCCATATCTTTCCCCTGCCCCAGGACTCAATAATCGCGGAATAGATGGATCTCACCAGTCCTGGTCTTATTGTTTTCGAGGTCACCCAAACCTTGGGCGTATCGAACACATCCGATTTGTAAGTCATACATTCCCTGTTAGGGGACCTATCTGATTTTACAACTCACGGGTCATCTTGAAGAGGGCCAACATGGTTGAACGAAATCATTCGCCTTCACCACCTCTTACACGCCATCCCATCTGGACCTGGTTACGATCCTGTCTTGCTGTTCATGATTTGGGTCCCTCGCGATATTGAGTATGAGGTATTCCGCACCAACGTGTTGTCTAAGGCGAGCTGTTTGGGCTTGGTTTATTGGAGTCGAGGCTTACCTGTAGTCATTTATGCAGATGAATGATTCGCTCATTGATGACCATATAAAGGCGCACATCCACCAATCATCTGTCGTTTTGTTATCTTCAGCCACTGCTGCCGATGAGGGATTCGCAAGCGTTATTGACAAATTAACTTTCGATGTGACTGGCCATCGTGGATCTTCTCTTAGCATTGAAGGTCAGTATTCTGTGTGATTGACCTTTCTCGTCTTCCTAAAAGATCCCTTTCCCCGTCCACTTAGATATTGTTGAGCCGTTTGCGACTGCTTGGCGCGACGCTCTGGGCCGGGGAATGCGCCATATATCTCCAGGCCCAAATAAAAGTCAGTGGCATAAATCGTTTGGCGCATCTCGGACTGAATCGCTGGTGTCTCCTTAGTTTCGTGGAGAGGATATGCAATTTTGTTCCGATGCATGGTCTTGTCATTGAATCAAATGATCGAGTCTGTTTGGGAACTGGCCTTTGGGCGCACCGGAACCAACCCCGTGACTCTCTTCCCCCTACCTCAATTCAACCTTGTCAATGGAGTCTTTGGTTCTGAGTGTGTTATTACTTTGTATGTGGCGTATCCTGTATGTTGCTAATGTGATGACCTCTAGCCATCTATTTTCTGCTCTTTTGGAATATCTTGCGTCCCCAGCACTGAGGTCTTATCCGGCAGTGGAAGTGTTCAAGGCCGAGCTTCGAAACCACGCGTATTTTGCTCATGGTGAGCAGTTTCTTTGTTTCTTGGCTTGCCTTCCAATCTCATTACTTCCAATAGACGCACTATTACAGAGCCTTTTGCAGCGCCTAGTGGACACTGTGGTCTTGGAGATCATCCTCTCCACAGAAAGTGTATTTGCCTCTACAGGCGGTATCGCACTAGCTGGCCAACAAGCCACTTCGGCCAGCGTGGCTTTGTTCAAAGAAAGGCTAGATGAATCTATTCGGGGCCTTCCAGTTAACGATGAGGTACCCCCACCGATTGCGAATGGAGGGAACCCTGACGACGGCCGAAACGTCCTTGGAAGGACGATGAAGAAAGGTGAGTAAGGAGAGTTCTTCGGCAGGTGTATGGCTAATTCGGTTGTAGTAGAGTTGATGCTGTTGCAAAGCGTTCTCGTCCTGCATCATTGCCTGTTACAGTTGCAGAAACTACGCCTATTGTTACAGTTTCCTCCCTCTTGCAGACAATTCGCGAGGCCCGGGCGAAGCATGATCTACCTATTTTGAACGATCGTGGCATATCGTCTAAACTATCGTAAATTAGTTCTTGCCGTATTATCTGTAAATTTTCTGGAGACAACATCGTGGGGTCGCAAGACTTGTAAAGCTGTTACCATCACGTGATGATTACTAAGACGAAACCATATCCATCGTACTTGACAAGCAGCTGGATTCAGAATCTACTGGATAACCTGGTGTCTTTTTGATCCAGTGTATTGTGAGGATTTATGAGGATGTCTTGAAAACTCATCATAGGATCTTGCATCATTTATTAGGCATCTACTTCCATATTAGCTTGGGCTGGAATAATCATTTTCTTTCACATATGCATTACTGACTGAAACAATAGCCTTTTCTTTCCGGTCGTTATAATGACTAATTGCTGCTTCGCGTGAGTATCTTGGACAGGATTCTTGTCATTCTCTTTATTTCCTTGCGGTTGTTTCGTAACAAGGCTCATTTTAGTCGTCTGCTCTTTCTGGGCTGCGGAGTGCTTTTGGGGGTGGCTTTCCCATTTTATTTGTACCCATTGATAATTCTAAATAAGTCTTAGCAGTCACTCCGAGGTTTCATGGACCCCTTCCCTGAGCGGAGATTATTTGCGGCTGACTCCGCAGGCTAATGCACAGCCACCGAGGCCATTTCAGAGCCCCTTAGCAAAACACGTGGAGTGAGCGGATACAGAATTGGCCGGGTGCGACGTAGCGACTGTGAGGCTATGCCGACGACCTCGCCAATGATCCCGCAGCCAGGTTTCACCGGCGATCTTTTACCTGCTTGCTGGCACCACCGACAGTTGGACATCTTTTACTTCACCTCATTCCATTTTTTTCATGTGCTTTCTGACCTCCTGTAAATACTATAAGAAGACGGGCTTGGACCCACAAAAATATCAAGGACTTCTTTGTGTTCTTCTCGTTGTGGGCTCTATTCACCTGAGCCTTTGAGGCTCACCGATCTCTCGAATTCGTCCTCACCCGCTTAGTAATCAGGGGGAGTTCTCGCTTGAATACCGTAACCCTCACCGTAAAACTGTTTTTTCCAGGCACCCCTGATTGCCGACCCACGACAAGTCATGACCGTGAGAAGTGAGAATCATTCGGAATGTTCCGTGCTCGATTGTAAAGGCTAGCACTTATGAAATATCCCCTCTCTCTTGACTACGCATGTCCAATGCCGATGCCATCGTAGAAAGGCTTCGTTTGCTTGTCTCCCGTCGTACGGGGCAATCCCCTCAGAATAATAAGTCCGATGATTCTGCCCTCCGAATGGCCTTGTGGGACCTGCACAACCACATCCCCCAAAACCTTGAAGTCTTCGAAATCTGGCAGGGGTTGAACTCCGCCAAACGGGATCCCGAGAGGTTTGAAGTGGGCGTTTCTCGGCTTGTGGTCTTCCTACGATCCTACCAATCCCCCCAAAATGCTCGTCCTTCTCAATTCGGCATTGTCCAGGGCGGCGAGGATGCGCATAGTCTTAGACAGAACGATCCAAGAGCTAATGCCATTGGCGTGCATTCACTCGGCGTCTCTGATACCACTCGCCCTCAGCCCCCTGAACATCAACCGTTGTTCCATAGCCTTTCCCAGGCCGCTTACGTGGAGGTCCAAGATGTGGGGAAAATGCCTCATTCGTTGTCATTGGACGCCCAGTATTTTAATCGTCGTGCGCAAGTATATTTCTTCTCCACGATTTTGGCTAAATAATACTGGTCTATTAGATGCTACAGCAAAGATACCTTCGCGGGAAGAACACACTCTCATGCCTTCTAGCGTGCCTATTGAGATCGCACCAGAATCTGGGGGCCGGCCGCCGTATGGGGGATTAAATCGAGACGGTTATGACACTCAGCCGCCCACGAGCGCTACCGGTGGCAGTGCACTGCACAGCCAATACAGCGCTGTTCCTGAGCTCATGGAGCCTGCTATTCCTCCCCCTACAACCCAGTCTGAGACACCAAAAACAACATCAGGCTCCGCTCCTCCATCAGGACCCCATCATACCACCCTATTGGAACCAATGGCAACTGACATACACCCTTCGTATTATGAGAGTGCTGTTCATCAACGAGTCTCCAGCACGGGTATCATGTCAGTGACCCCGGTCCTTCGTGCGAGGACCCCTGTGCGATCCCCAGACGATGGTCTCGTATATGGCGCCTCGGCCTCTCGATCTCTATCACAACGTAACTATAGGCAACCTTCCCAGCATATCTCATCTGGTCTTCAGTCATCCCCGACAAGTGACCAAAAGGCAGGGTCCGGAAACCCGCTGCATGCCCAGTTGAATGACTGTCTACCCGTAAGCCCTAATAAGTGGCCGGAATCTGGGCTATTACGCATTATCGCGTCTCCTATATCTGGAGGCCACACGGAGCGGCCTGTAACCTCTTCTGCTCCGGTCGATGAGTCTAGCCCAAGTGCAGCAGGATACGAAGAATCACCGCGTCAGGCTGTATCCCCTTCCACAACAGGTGCATTAGATTTCTGGTGTTGTTGCGCAACCTTCAATTTATCATTATTATAGAAAATAGATCGCCGACCCAAAGACGTGCACCTGCGGGAGCGAGGCTCAACCATTCGCCAAGTCTTACGAGGCGGACGGATCCACTCTCTGCACCAGCGCCCCGACTTGTAGGATCGGTGCCCGGAAACCTGCCACCAAATTCCGCTGTCGAGCCCTCCGCCTTCCATGGTGTGTACGCGGCGAGCAGGTATCCCTATTTTGGAGATACAGGAATTCCATCACGCCTTCCCGTATCACGAGTAATGCCAAACAGCCTCCTAGCAGTCCAGCAGGAAACTGCGTTACACGACAATTCCAGTTCTGTAATTTCTTCTAATGGCAGTCTCCAGGCGCATGCGCATTCAACCCCCGGATCCGGCTCGCCGTATGTCCCTGCACCATCTGACCAAAATATCCCTATTCAACATCTAGATCCCAACGAAGCGATCTGGCCTCCAGGGCGGGGCCAGCAGGACCTATCATCAAATATGTCGGGGGCTCTTGCCTCCCAGTTGAAAACCTATCATCCCCCACCCAGCAACGACGAAGGGCGATATAATTCGGTAACGAATTACACTTCCACTGTAGCGCATGATCAGACACACCCGACCAGTCACGAAAGCCAAGGTCTGCGGTCATCTCAGCAGGAACCGCAACCAGCCTTTGGAACATACCACCCCCAGGAACCCAGCCTCGACTCCCGATACACCGCATGTCAACTACTAACGGAAGTCAATATGAGCCATTGTCGAGTTATACGTCGTCTTTATCTCACAGCCAGACCGTGCCCACCGCCGAAAGTGATTCTCCCTTTTGGGGGTCGCAAATAGCCTCGAACATAACGCAGGCTTCCGGCACACTGCACATCAGTCATTTAGCCCAACCGCCGACTGGTAATATCAACCAGTATAACTCGTCATCTAGTTCGTTCCCTCCGAACCATAATCAGAACAATATTAGTCCACAACACATGGTACAAAGTCACTTGCCTCAGGGGTCGCAGCCAGCTCAATCAGGCATATCCCAGTACCCCAGGGTTCAGCCAGAGTCCTCGGTTCCTCAGGCACAATATAATCCGCACCGTCAAGTAATGTTTTGTCTGGTACGTATGGTCAAACCCGTAATCAGGCTCCATCGTCATCCTTCCAGCCGCCTGAATCCTATGGATCCAGACAAAACTCGATAAACCACCCTGTTCTAAGTAACTCATTGACTGGCTACTCTATGCCCAATACGATGCCTCCGACGTTTCCTACCCAAAGCAATCAGCAGAGCAATTCGTCTGCCCCACCGCCACCGCCGCCGACGTTCATTGCCTCCCCTTATAATAACCAGTACGTGGACGCACAAGCAGGAAATCCACTCGCGGGGTACGCCGGAATCTCAACATCTCCACAACATTACAGGAGTGCCATACCACCTGGACAGCAGCAGTTCTCTGTGTCGCAACATGTGGATCCGCCGTCATCAGTTTCTTCATCTCCACACACTCTTCAACAAAGAGGATCGGGTCCGCCCTATAGCGAAACACAAAACAACCAAGCTCAGGCGGATCAGATGAATCAGGTGATGTCTGCGATAGCGGTCGGAACGCAATTCCTGCGTGGCGTGAATCTCGGTATGAATATTGTTGAAAGGATAAATCAAGACTGACAGGTGTGACTACTGTGATAAATATGATTCTCACTAATGAATGTCATTTGCGGCGCGTTAGCTGTCTTTCCTTGTGACGAGGTAATCATGAATGTATTAGGTCTTGAAATAGGTGCCGGTATCATGTATGATTTTTTCGGGGTATAATGTAATTGAGGCGATATGTCGTGAACCAGCCACACTCCAAAATCTCCCATATATGCATATGACGCTCAAACATACCTCGTTTCTAAGGACTGCCATCTCTCGTCATCTCAGATAAGAGTGTACTGGATGACAAAGGAGTCTATCAGAATGAGATCAGAGCAGTATTGGGGAACTTCGGACTGACATGCATAGTTTCTTCAGGTCTTGTAGTTTATCAGCGTAGACCGAGGGTGAAGATCCATTGAAATGCCCCGCTTCCTGTCGCAAAGCGTCCAACGTGTTTGCACTAGCTTGGTTCAGGTGTAGAGACACCTCTCGTAATTTATTCGCGTAGGTCTCTAGTTCCTTGCGGCCGTCCGGAGGTGGGGTTATTGGGAGAGGCGTAGGTGGAGCAGCAGGCATTCTGGGGGCAGGGCCTACGGTTTCAGTTCCGATTAGGGGAGGTTGCGAATCTCATCAGATGCTACAGAATAAGAGTTACTCACGTTTGCCACGAGCGCCGAGTTGTTGACGAGCAGGTATCACGCCAGGTGCTGATGTGGCCACGTCAGGGAATTGCTTGGACCAGTCGAATTTAAGGATCCGGTCCGTGATTTCATAGCCCATTGAACGGTTTGTAGGCGCGTGGAATGCGAAGACTTTGGCGACATGAGATTCATCGATTTCAACAGTTACCTCAATTTGATTTTTCCCATCCTGATCGGAGCCCCGCGGAAATGGTGGGATGTTGTCTATTTGGAATGCCACTAGGAGAGTATTGTGCGATGCACGGGGATCGTTCCCTTCGTACACTCTGATGACGAATCGGGTCTGATTATCCAGAGATGTCGTGAATGTTTCAGTGCGCTTGGTAGGTACAGTAGAATTGCGTTTGACGATTGGAGTAAACACACCGCCGGCGGTTTCCACCCTGGCACACAAAGGAGCTGAATCAAAAGCTGATGACGGCGTGAAAATTTTCGTGACCAACCCAATATTAGTCTCTGTTAGTTCTAACGAAAGAATACGTCCAGAAGTAAGAGGGCTCTCGTTCGGGGGAATTGCCAGGAGGCAAGACCCAATGGCCGCCATTTCGCCAGGATTGGGCAGAGTCTCAGGTGGTCGTCCGAAGAATGCTGTTACCAGCTCGATGACCCGTGGCACTTTTGCGGTGCCGCCGACCAAGAGAACGTTATGGATATTCGATTTTCCAAGCTTGGCATCCTTCAACGCCTTCTCAATGGTGTCCATCATAGAAATGAAGAGATCATGGCAGAGTGATTCGAGATTATGTCGTGAAAGTACGGTAAGGTAGTGAATCCCATCCCGCAGATTCTCGAGATAGATGTTCGCAGTGACAGAGTTCGAAAGCTGGCGTTTCGCACGCTCGCATGCACTCCTCAAACGCCTTAATGCGGGAGCGTCGTCTCGAAGATCTAAATCGCTACAATAAGGGAGGAAAGCAGAGGAAAATGAGGGGGATATTACTCGCCAAAGCCGTGAAGGCGCTTGAAGTCACTCAGACGTGAGTCTAGGAGCCGTAAATCAATCAAGTCACCACCGGTCTCGGGATTTCCAGCTACGCTCATGAGCTCGACGATTCCGTCATCGATGGACGCAATTGCAACTTGCAATGAGCCCGCACCAAAGTCGATGAGAGCAACATTACGTTCTTGGGTCGACGAGATAGTATTCAGAGCATATGAGGTGAGAATGGCGCTAGGTTCCTGGGTCATGCGGAGCACAGATAGGCCGCTCGCTTTGATAGCAGATTTTAAAGCCTCTCGCTGCAAGGAGTGATAATACACTGGCACGGCTACTACAGCACTTGTAATGGGTGTTCGAAGGTGTAACTCTGCCGTCCGTTTCAGCTCTGAGAAAAGGCGAGTGGCTGCACTTTCTAAAGACTTATATGGACGTCGCTAAGTAAGATCGAGAACAGATTAAAAATCAATACGTACAACAAGATCGGCCGGGCTGCCATCGCGCTTCACGTAGCCAAGTTTGATAAATGGCAGACCACCATGCTCCACAATAGACCACTGAACGGAGGTTGAGAATCCTTGAAGATAGGGATCGCTAAACTTCCGACCTAGAATAGATTTGAGTGATGATACACTACCAAGCAACATACCGTTCACGGCGTTGAGTTGATCTATAGACTTCCAAGGGACGAGGGCGAAGAGCTTACGTATTCGTGGGATTGGTAGCAGCAGTGTCCTTCGCCGAATCACCGACAATCACCTTGTGGGCAGAGTCCCAGCTAACGTAGGAGGCCGTAGATGGATTCCCATATTCATTGGGAATAACTTCCGCACGCTCTATGCGTAGGAGTAAGTATAAGATCCAGTATATGCATACAAATATGACATAACGAACTATTTCTGAAGATAGCAACAGAGCTAGAGGATGTACCTTCGAGTAATACGTTGGGATGAGGCTCGTGATGCAGCTGGAAGTGTTCCCCTCACCAAAATCAATGCCAATGGCTGCCATGGAGGGAAAGGTGATAGATTGGTATCAAAGGCGACCCGTCGCCCCCTCTATGGAGTTTAAAGCAGGCGGAAGTGAGGATTCCTGCGAGGATCCGCGCGGTAGGCCACCTACATTGCGGAAATCTCCGAATGTTCGATTATCTCTATTACCAGTCAACTCCATCCACGAGCCGCCACTATGCCTGCGCCTCCCTGGCAAGGGGTCAAGATCAAGGCACGGCGGTTCCTCCCATTTGTTTTTTCTCTTATTAACTGAAAAGTAGGTTTATCTCCGGTAGGGCCCCTTTGTCTTCGTGGCGCTGCTCATCCCGAGTCCGATGCGTCCACAGTTTGGCTACTCAACGTCTCCATACGTTGATCGCAAAGAAGGAGAATCTGGCAAAGGTGAAACTGGAACTCATTTGGATATCAACGGACGATGTAATGTTACTGACTGATTGTGCGAGTACGCTACTTACGTGATAGACTGCCAGAAGAGATATTGCTACTCTCATCGAAAGGAGTAAAATCGAGATTGCGCGCATCCGAGTCGAGGCCATGATTCAGGATGACCTCCATATCGAGCTACTTGAGACCCTCGAACTTTATACGGAATTGCTCCGTACAAGGTTTCCCTTGCTGGAGAACAGCATCAATTCGAAGTGTGCAAATGTCCCAAATATTAACTTAAGGCCTCCCTTTCACGTCATGTAACCTAGGGGACATACGTTGGATCCCAGAGTCAAGGAGGCTGTGATTAGTATTGTATATGGTGCAGACAACACGGAAGTTACAGGTGCCTTACAGATTGCCAACCCCTCCTACAGGCCCAATGATTAAATCTATCTAATTTAGAGCTGAAATTTGTCCGCGAGTCAATCGCGAACATAATGGGTCGCGATTGGGTTATAGGGGTGATGGAGAATAGGGACAATTGCGTTTCCCCTCGCGTGAGTTCAGTCCATATATTCGAACATTGGACCCAAACTTTGTTGGGCTGATTCTTCTTCCGGTTTGGATCAGGTGGTAGGAAAGGTTGTGACCGAAACACCCTCTCCCACACTGGTGGATGCCTATTTAGAAGAGATAGCCAGAGGCTACGGTCTCTCGTGGACGAGTACGCGTGAAGCTCAGGAACCCCGGAGGCCGCTATACCCACTGCAGAGGATCTAATGACCTTGGATAGCAAGGCGTCTGATCAGGACTCCCATATGCCAGCCAAGGCGCAATCTTCGGTGACGACTCTATTATCGGGGCAATCTACTTCTGTAGCTCCCCCAGACTCAGGAAAAAATGAACAACCTATCAATCCCGATAGTACAATTGGCGCTGGCGACACAGATATCAAAGATCTTTCTGGACCACCCCCGAATGACTCTATCAAATACGACACGGCCAGCAGTATCCAGCCGTCTGAAGGGGACCCAGGGAAAATCCAACATTTCCCTCGCTCTATTCTTCGTTCGGAGACCTCGCGGTTGGTTAGGACACCATCCCCTCAGACCTCGAAGGAGCCTCCCCCATCGTACATTTCTGTTAAACCCATGCGTCCACGAATTGAAGACGACGATGACGAGGACGAGGACGCTGAACTCTTGAGGCGATTCGCAACGCTCAAAGGGGGGCGTCCCTGATGGCGACGCCCAGGTGGTGTATTCAATGGTCGAATTCCTCATGAAAACATTCTGAAGTTCCGCTCGGTGAATGAACCTGGCATCTCTCTCCCTTGTACCTGCGTGCCGCCCCCTGTATATTTGTCACAAGTCTATCCGCGTAAAAAATTACTGTCGTTTGACCCAAGAGTTGGCATGAGGTGGCAGGTACCACCTGAACTGTATTTGATGTCGTCGGGCATAGAAGAGGCCACGCAAGGATATGCCGAATCCTCTATAGTGAGCTTGGTGGAATTCGGATTTGATGGACGGAACCAACGGTTTGGGTAACGACCCCTATACGTACGGAAACAAGCGCGCCTACGATCTTTGGAAGGCTGTTCACGGACGTCCCCTTAATCCACGACGGGCTCCCTGCGCCTGCTTGCTTGCCCCCTATTTCACTTCGTCATTTTGTACCTTTTTTCTCCTCTGTTCTATTTGTTTTCTTCTCCTATCCTGTAAGCCATAAAATGCTAGTGTACTGAAATGTTATCAGAGCGTTCTGCTTCAGCTCGCCCTCACTCCGCTCGTGTCTCTCGTCGTTGGGCGCTTACGTAGCCTATCCACATTCACTAGGAGTTGGCCACACTCTGTAATGCTATCGATCTAAACTATACTGGGAGAAACATCCGAGACTCCGAGTGACGAGCCAGTCAAAATTCGTGGCGTGCAAGATTCGAATAGATCGGATCGCAGGATGGCCAATCCGGGAGGCAGCAGCCAAGGCTGCTTTCCAGTTGCTCCCGCTGATAACTTGGTTGCAACAGCAGCATCACAGTATTAATTCCAACGTCGATGAGAAAACGTGACTTGGTGGACCTAAACCGAGTCAAAGGCACTACCGCGGGCACACTACTGTGCATCTATGAGAAGACACAGATTCCTTTTGAGCTCAATATGGAATTGGACACGCCAAACGACGTGAGAATGACTGGTGGTTGATCCGCTCCCCACGTTCGTTCCTTAGGATGCTGGCCCCGCATAGGGTCGAAAATGAAGATTCCCTATCAAGTAGGGTATTGGTGTGAACGGTACTGTTATCAGTTGCCAATATTAGCCCTGCTATGGACGTAATAAAACTATCTCTAGGATCTATTTCCATACACAATACACCACGTGGGACCTGGGGAAATGGCGAACATGTACCACGTAGGAAGGCAAGGAGAGGTAGGTAGTGTACAGGAATGGAAGGATAGATAATTTACGGGTGAACAAAAGATCGTGGGTCCGTCGGCTTTGAGTTCGGCATCTTCTGGAGATTGAACCAGCAAGAGAAAGAACTAGCATCGATAATCGGTTGCTAAGCGTGAGCTCCTTTTTCTTTACTGAGGCGGTGTCGTGCCGAGTTCATATATGGGCGGTTCGGAGATTAAGAGGGCCACGTTGAGCGACGGAGGAAGTCGAGGTGTATGAAAGATGTCAGGTAACCCGTGTAGCGGTTCTGTCTAGAGTGGGCCGGAAGATATTGTTTCCTTGGCTTGGGATGCTGGGAATAAATGAGAGGTAAGGAGACGCCACCGGCGCCCACCCGACGAGGCAGGGGGTTCTATAGCAAGGAAAATCGATCAGATTGACGATCTCAATAATGAACTCGATACGGACTTCGCGAACTTGGCGATCTCTTTATTGGCAGTGGGCTCTGGCCCTCATCAGATCGATGTGCTAGGGCTACACATGAGAAAAGCATAAAATCGCCCATTTTTAAAATAGCTTACCAGGCTGTGTCTTAGCCAGTATATCCATTCCTAGGATTTCTTCTTGTCCTTCTGCATCGGACAACTTCCGTCGTAGATTGATCCATCGAAATAATAACCACAACCCTCAAGTGAGTTTAAGCAATTGAGATCAAATGGTCCCTGTAGATAAGATACGTACCAACCGACGCTCCAAATACAGCAATGGATGCCACGGACGCGATAATGGGTGCGTCAAACTCGCCCATGAAACAGGAAGAAGACAGATGAGGAGAACGTGTTCGTCGAAAGATGGGTAATGCAGCCGCGGCCTATTCCTGTGATCGGCGTATTAAGCTGCAAGAGTTATATATAGTACACTGTTGCGTGGCCCAAGATCGCAACCTATTCTCGTCCACATTGGCCAAAAAAAGGGGCCGGCGTAATTGAGAGAGAATGCCAATATGCTCTGTCTGGAAGATACGCTTCTAGTACCCAGCTTGGTGTAGAGGACGATGAGTAAGAGTAATGCCAACACTATCTGGCACCAAAACATCATCCACGGCGGATAAGGATAATGGGGATAGCCACATTAAATGAGACATTTGTTCTGCCAAACAGCGCTAGACGGCCTTGAATCTGCGGGGAACATATTTCAAACTTCAAGGTGGGTGCCGACTAACATCACTCGGAAACGGCCGGACTCCATAACCGGATAAGACCTACGTAAGAAATCTTCCCCCGGAACCGGCATGTTCCCCGCCGGGCATTTATAGATTAACCGAGCCTTGTTTGCTTCTCGTGCGCCAACATGAGTACTGCAGGTCAGTGTGCTCACCGACGACGCTGTCGACGTCCATGCTAAACAATGCCTAGACCTTACCATCCCGTCGTTGTTCAACATCCGAGGCCAGGTGGCCGTCGTCACCGGAGGTGGCTCTGGTCTTGGCACTATGATCACCGCGGCGCTCGTTCAGAATGGCGCAAAGGTGTACATCTCCTCCCGAAAGGAAAAACCTTTGAAGGAGGTCTGTGTTATCGCCTCTGGACTCGGTGAATGACCATCTCACTCTCTTGCCTTGCCAAGGTATCCGAAGCGTTGACAAAGTTGGGTCCCGGATCTTGTCACTATTTTGTGACCGATCTTACGGTGGGCTTCAGCCTCTAGCCATCGCCATCTACGCGATGCCTTGATCCTAGCATTTCTTCTTCTCTAGACTCGAGCAGGGTGTGATGCTCTCTCAGCTTATATCAAATCCAAGGAGTCCAAGATCCATATCCTTGTCAATAACAGCGGGGCCAGTTGGGGCGGGCCATGGGACGACTTCCCAGAAAAGGAAGGCTGGGATCGCATCTTCGCACTGAATGTCAAATCCTTATTCTACCTGACCGCCGGATTGTCGTCCCTCCTCGCCAAGGACGCAACGAACCGAGCTCCCGGGCGCGTGATCAACATATCCTCTATCGCCGGTGTTGTCGCGGATCCGCACAGTAGCCGCCTCAGTGCCCCAGGCACAGGGCTCTACTCATACCACGCTGCCAAAGCGTGAGTCGGGCGCCAGATAATCTTCCTCTTCTGTTACCAATGAGCTCTCCTTTTATAGCTCGGTGAACCATTTGACAAAGGTCCAAGCGGCCGCCCTTTCTTCTAAATGCGTCACTGTCAACGCAATCTTGCCCGGAGTGTTCCCATCTAAGATGACGGCGTTCGGTTTCGCCAAAAAGGGGGACCAGCTGGTTGCTGACCAGCCCACTGGTGTGTTCCCCTTCTCCCCCCCCCTGTTATCTCGTTCTTAGCTGACGTGGTCTTGGTATGTCAGGCCGAGTGGGCATTCCTCAAGACATAGCGGGCACGGTTCTCTTCTTAGTGAGCGCGGCCTCTGCCCACGTCACATCAAGTCTCATCATGCTGGACGGCGGGAGCACTAAGCTGTGATTCAAATTGTGGCAGACATATTTCTTTGCCAAGGGATCTAGAGAAGTGTTGCCTACGCCACAATAGGAAGTCTTGTTTGAAATGAGCCCCATAGTTATGTTTTTGCGAATTGATTAAGTATCGCTGTAGGCCGTCATTGGCTATCCTGGAGCACCCAGCAGAGCAGATATGAGCAGCCCGCCTCCCGCGCAATACTGTATAAGAAGGCGGATGCGACAATTTACAACATGCCTGTTAAGTTACTCGGTCCCCGCAAATATTGTATTGCCTAACTAGAACGTTGGAAGGTGGAAACATTACATTGCAAATAGAAGAGCCATCCTATCTAGACACCTACAGAGACAAAGGGAGTAAGCATAGCATGTCACGGAAATGTATGATTTGAAGAGACGCCTCTCAGCGGGAAGACAAAAAGCTCAACAAGATGCTCGTGTGAGCTTCAGGCTCATTAAATCATTATAAAAGAATCATAGAGAACAAACATCCAACGCAAAAAGACTTACAATGGAGGAAGAGAGCGAGCACGAACGCGAAGTATAGTAATATGTTCCAGAAACTGCATTCAGCATGCCACGTCGAAAGGTAAAATACGATCGCGACACTTCCTAAGCCTGGTACGTTTAGTCTTGGAGACGATGATCATCCCAAGTAAATGGCTAGATCAATGGCACCGCTCGTTGCTCGAAACAGAGTGCAACTGCGGCGTGGCAAATGTCGCCGTGAAAGAAGAAGAGTGGTTGAAAAATTTGGGCATTTTTATAGGCAACACCCGTGAGAGGACCCCGGAACCCCCCTGCTTCGCAATTGGCTGCTCAGACGCTTCTCGGGCGCTTTAGAGGCGATGCTAAAAGCTACTTAAAGATTCTCCATTTTCTGATAAACACCATGCATTTCTTCCATACACGGAAGCCTTTGCTTGGCCATGCCATTTAACTGTTCTCTGGACCCCGCTAATACAGTACCACTTCGGCATTTGCCTTGGAGGGCAGTCGTTCCAAATGTTTCGAATAGCCTGTGGGCGTGCATCCCTGAGTAAACGATACCTACTGAACCACCTGCATGGAAATTGACTCTGACATATATTTCTCAGGAATTACTCGGGGGGCGCAGCCTGGACCTTGTCCGCCATCATCCTCATTTAATTTTCATACTACCGCACACACCCAAGAATCCTACCGCAAACGCCAATCACGCATAGTGAAAAAGCGAAACACGGAGAAACAAATCCAGCGCGAAGAATTGCTCGACAGGACACGCCCGCACCCCGCCCTCGGTCACTCCCCAGGCGACGAACAGAAATGGCTAGCCTCCGACCTCGCCCAAATCCTCGTCTCCCCACACGATCGCAGACCTCTCCCACCCCCCGAAACCCGCCTCGAGACCCCTCCTGCTTCTTCCACTCCTCGTAACAATAAATCCGCAGACATGTCCCAGCCCATTCAACTCACGCCCTCCAATTTCGGCATCGGGAACGCCGAGCGCGAGTTGCTTTTCAATGACTTGCCCTCAGCGTCCGCCATGCGTGCGTTCGCGCATCACTCACCTAATGACTTGAAGACGGGGACGAGCCAAGCCGCGGCCTCCGCGTCGATCCTGCGAGAGCGTCTTAATGCCGAACTCCTCGCGAGGACCACGAGTCTCAGCAATGCCAGTGCAAAAGGAATAGCATACGAGAATCGCCGTCGAATTATTGCCGAGTTCTCTGAGCCAGGGAAACCCAATGACACAGGTCGCTCAGAGGTGCAGGGTACGTCAATTCCAGGCGCATTGGCTTGTTCTTTATTTCAACCCCGCATTCTCACGATTGTGTCCATAGCTGCCTTGTTCACTTGGAAGATAAGAAATCTTTGGAATCATTTAGAAAACGCCCGGCGCGATATCCATAATATTAGGACTCTGCGCCGGCTCATTCATCAACGGGCTCAGGTACTTAAATATCTGAGGCGCACACATCGCGAGCGGTATCTTGCTGTTCTAGAAAGGCTTGGACTCGATCCGAGGGCAGTTGAGGGGGAGATCATTGTTCGATTATAATTGATAACTGCCTCACTCATTACTGACTAGAGGAATATACTTATACTCCATGCCGATTTCAATCCATCAGGACTTGCTTCACAACAGCAGCTTCCTCTTCGGTGAGCTGACTAGCAATAAACCCGAATTCGCTTGGATCTGCGGCAGCGCACTGACGTAAGAACGACAACAAATGGGTCTATAACAGCAGTGTCATTTCAAGGCAATCGGGAGGATGCAAATGGAAGCGCATGCATACCCGCATGTCCATCTGAGATATGGGGTCGTTGCGCAGTTCTTCGTCTTCACCCGCGTCCTCCACGCCGTCATCCTCGACGAATTCTATTAAACCATAGCAATTATTAATTTGATCATAACCGACCTTTTGTAGTGACAAACCTGAGAGGAAACGATATTCCTCATTCTTCATTCCTTGGAACACCTCTTCATCGGCCCAGGTTTCATCCTAAAGTTTTGCGTCGAACGATCAGGTCCAAGGGATTACCAACATATTGAGCAACACGAACACCATCGTCTGATTCTGCATTTTCTGGCTTAACGTCGTCCTCCGCAGGCTTGACACTTGCTTGTAGATCATGCAATATAATCTTGAGTGCTTTGACCGGGAAGGTTATGCTTTCGTATTCAACGGGCACTGGTGCGACAAGGGCTGGATCAGCATTCACCCAAATATAACCATAAAAATTGCCATTGAATTACTTTGTTTCGTCCGCGAACGAGTCATGATTACTGGAAATATGTGTATGGGAATATCATAAGGAAGGGAAACAAGGGCGAATGAGCAAACATACGTACCATTTCTGGTCTCTGGCTTGATTATTTGCTCACCCTTAACTTGAAGGCGTCTCAGGGCCGCATTGTTTGACAAGAGCATCTCGCAAAATGCCAATGTGCTATCAAGTTGATGAGTAACACGTAAACGGGATACAGATAACACGTAGAACACCGACCTTACGCGCTGCTGCCAGAAGCCTACGAACGTCTCAGCATTGTCGCACCAAGCTCGCACAAACACTTCAAGCCCGTTCCCAGCAGGGGTTGTGATCGATTCCAGTAGGGAGATGACAGTGTCCCGATGGGTTTGGATCAAGAATGCGAAAGGTGCTGTTAAACTCTATTTTTACAAAGATGAGCATTGTAGACACGATCGCAGTAAAAGGGAAGATTAACCTGAAGGAAGGTGGCGGTTTTTGCGGTCGGGATGCGATTTACCATGGTTTGTAGAAGTTGAGGGAGAATTGGCAAGATTGCTTCCCCTGTGTTGCGCAACAAGTGGATGATAAGATCGCCTACAAGGAGACCAGATGCTTCGTTCTCGGTCGGAGACAACAATCGAGCGACGAAAGCCAACACATTATCAAGGCCACTCCGGCCTGCTCGATCGTTCCAAGAGAGTAGCTGATCGCATCCCTTACGGACAATCAATGCGATGCACTCGGTTCCCTTCTGCGACATTCAACGGATAGGGAAGAGATGAGCGGGTATGATCTCAGGAAGGGGCGAAACTGAACTCACGACTGTGACATCCCGATCCTGCGAAGCGTTGATACAGTCGAACAAAGACGGCGCCAGACCTGCAACCAACCCATCTCCAAGTTTTCCTTTCTCGCCGCCTTGAAGCACACCGGCTATCAGCTCAAGGGCAGAGGACGCTAACCACGACTCCTGAGCATTTGCTGTTGCTGCCTCGAGAGATTGAACAAGGGAAGGAAGAAGCTGGGAAACCAAAGTTGTGTAGACTCCGGGAGCAGGTGATGCAGCGATGGTGGTAATTAAGTCCGCAAGAACGGATAATAAAAGAGGGTCTATACGCGCATTACTTTAGCATTGATTCTCAAACTACGGCCTTTGCAATGTAGATACCTTTAAAATTTCTCCGCCATGTGTCTAGTATTGCTGCTGTCAAAGACGAAGTGACTTCGGGAGAGAGCCATGTGCCCAAGTCAATCTTTACAACAACAGTGAGAGTATCGAGAATTAGGGAAAGCGTGTCTTCGGAGGTGGTAGACAAAAACGAGCTTAAGATGGCCAGAATACGGGGTGCATATGCTCTGACGACCGCAGCATCCACCGGTCGGCATAACCTATAGCGAATGTCATGATCCCGTTCACACCAGTAGCAATTACTCACTTTTGGATTGACTTAACTGCTGACGCCTTCACTGGGATCCCCGCCTCAGGTGACTCCAATACCTCAACCGACGCCAGAAGATATTGTCCGGCCAACGTAGACGGCAAAACTTGGCGAAGCTACTAGCGAACACAAATGCTCTTCCTTGAAGGAAAGGATAGTCTAGTATGGGCAGTTTTTAAAGGTGGATCCAAATACGACCGAGGAGAAAGGACTTACCGGATAATGCTAATAGAGAGGGAATAACATTGACGAGGAGATATTCCACCTCGAAAGGTCGTACTCGACCTTCACTCTGCTCATCTTCGACGATCTGCATTAGAGCATCTGCCTCAGAACCTAAAACCGCGAGAATAGCCTCGAGGGGTTTCCACCTGTATAGGAAGGTAAGGTAAGAAATCAGCGGGGATTGCGAGTGTTCCATGGTCGGACATACCAGTCAGGCTGGGCCTTCTGTTGACTCTGTCTCGATGAGTCGACCACTTCCTGTGTTATGGCTTGGAGTTCCCGCGCTGTCGGAAGTGGGAAGGCATCAAGCAAGTTCTAATGCGAGTGGTGTTTCCAATTCAGATTCAATGACATTAAATGAGAATCGAACATACTTGAAGAAAGTCGATTCCCGCAATCCGTAGGCTCATGACGGCCGAATCGTCGTCTTGCTCAGCTACAAAGGCGTTGGCATCGAGCTCCAAGTATCTTCCTGGAAGACGATGGCACGGATGAGCAAGAGAGGACCAAGTCACCTCCAGGAGCTACCCTTACATCTTCTCCGGTCATCTGGGTCCAGCCCGCTAGTACATGAACACATGCTTTCAGATTGGCTTTATCCTCAAACCAGTCTTTTGCTCGTTTGGCACGTGCTACTTGACTGAGAAGGTCTTGAATGCTAGCCGCAAGAATTGGAAGGGAAATCTCCTGGTCTGGGTCATCAGCCGTAGTGACTGGAGGCGGATCCCTGCCGTCTCGAATAACATGAAAATGTTGGAATGGTGGAAACAAGATATCAAGGTGACCGATGGCCAGAGAAAGAAGAGTGGCCAAGTGGGGCGTAAGAATTCGTGGCAACCAGGCATGCAAAAGGTTCAAAGTCTAAGACCGGCATCAATGCATGTACTCAACTCCAGCAGGAAGCCACTCACTCTGAATATCTGCATCCGTATAGCCAGTGGGTTCCAGTTTGAAGAATCCTGGACGTCTGCGAGAGGAGGGGACGAGAGCAAGATCTCAAATGCTTCGAGCCATTGCGGTAGCACGCTAACAGTGGCTTCTTGTATGGCATCCGGGTGTTGATCTCCAACCATCAGAACTGATGTGATACACTGTCGGAACACACCCACGGCTCTGGCTCGAGTGAGCGGACTATGTTGCTATAGAAGTTTGATGTAGATAAGTAGTTTCCATCAATATTGAAGAGAAAATAACCCCTAACCTCAGCTTGACCAAGGATGCTCAATAAGATGGGAAGCAGTTGTCGCAATACGGGCAATATTTGATCTTCCGTTAGATCATCTCTGGAAAACTCAGTAAAAACCTGAAGAGCTCCGTGAACAGATTCTGGAGCGCGAGATTCCAACAGCGATATGAGGTCGTGAAGTAGAGTAGGATAATGATCGGGCCAGTCAGAGTGCGCAATTTTGGATATTACAAATGCCTAGCCAGAACACTTAGGCAGGGTCATGAACAATTCCGAGGGATGTGGACCTACGCTTGCGGTCCGGATCTTTAGATTGGAGTCTGACAATCCCCGAAATATGATCGCGCGTACTTGATCTTTCACCTAGATGAGACCGATTGCTTGACATTATTAGCGGATAATAATCTAAATCGCCGGAAAAGATGACGTACCTCGACTGGAGCAGATGTCCCTTTCCAAGTTGGAAAGAATGGGGACCACCGCTCTGATATGTACTTTCCTAAAGAAATGCCTGCCGAGTAGATATTGAGAGTATCTTCAGTATATGATGCATTCCAAAACCATGGTCTACACGTATCTGTCTCAAGTGAGGGTCTTCAGTGGAAGTCACGCAAATTGTCGCGAGTTCGATTGGGGTCGCTGAAAGCCAAAGAAGTCATGAAACGCGACACGCGATCGCGATTTCCAGATGACCCACTTGAGAGCAAGAAGAGTTCGGCTAGCTTGAGCTCGGCCTGGATACGAATATTCGAGTCCGCATTAAGGGAACCGATGAGACACTGTGAAAGAAGCGACATATGACTGCAAGGGCGGCTCAGGAATTCGGCACTTCCCGGTTCGTGCGTACCGCTATAAGCGCTTACCCGGCACGTGTCAGATAGTTCGTAACCACCACAATCAATGGTTTGTAACGTCGCCCGGCGCTTAGTGCCGATTCTACCGTACTGACAGCATGTTCGTGTAGTCGTGGGTTGTGAAGCTCTCCTCTTCGCGCAAAGTCCCATACTATCTCAACCTAGAGACTCATGAATCTCGGTGGGATCCCCCGCCAGCGCTCACGCTGGAACAACTCCTCGCCCTCCCCGGAGCAAGCGACCTGCTAGACCAACACGGGAATCCCAAGGAGGCACCTGGAGAGCCGGGTCAAGTCCGAGCAAGTCATTTCTTAGTCAAGCATCGAGACAGTCGACGCCCCTCGAGCTGGAAAAGCGTAAGCAAGCAACGGCCGATCGTCTTTTGTGCTTTGCATCTAATGCTATCGCCATCCCTCATTCCCGGATTTCGTCATACCGCTTCGGCACTATAGGCGCAAATCACCCACACTAAAGCAGAAGCCATCAATATCCTTAAAGGCTACGCGGCTCAGATACAGGCTTCTTCAAACCCTGCAAAGGAATTCGGTGTTCTCGCATACTCGCACTCGGATTGCTCATCCCACAGCAAGCACGGTGACCTGGGTTGGTTCGGAAAGGGGCAAATGCAACGCCCCTTCGAGGAGGCCACAACTGCCTTGAGTATTGGACAAATCAGTGGCGTGGTGGAGACCGACAGCGGTGTGCATCTGATTCTGAGGACGGGTTGAATCTGACCCTGGCTGTCGAGACCGCTGTGTCCCTTTTCACGATACCGTAATCATCTCAAGCCTCGTCATACTGTACTTTCCTGCTGTACCGCCTCGTGCCACAAATGTTCCATTTGTCAACGGATCATGAAGTGTTTGGAATGATCGAATGGAGTTGACACTAGACTGAGCTCGGTATATAGGAATTCACATGCGACCAGGATTCAAGGGATAGCAAATTGTTCTGCACGAGGTAACCAATCCTTCTGATAGTGATGTAACACTTCCATCAAGAACACAAGAAGCTATTATGAACGATCTTCGATGGCTACGCCTTTCTTGGAAATGCCACTTGACGCAGATCCAGAATCGGTAGCATCGTTGAAAGGTTGTGGGAGAATGCAGTTGGCGAATTGCATGCCTCACAAATTTGTCGAATATTGTCGAAGTTTGACTCCGGCCTCTCGAAATACCCTCGCTGTCGCATCATCCCTGAATGAATAATGTTATCGGCGACTCCAAGGATACGGAAAGACTGGCACGACGCACATCTTATAGCTAAGACTATAGACAACTTCTCGCACACCCGTCTGAACAATCTTAATTGAGCACCGGAGGCAGGGACAGCTTGCAGGGATTGGGATCAGCTGTCCTTCTTTAGAAGAGCAAGTATGGCATTAAACTGACGTGTTGCAATATATCACTGCTTCTTCGCCAACCCGATCTCTCCCTGCTTCTAGTAATGCGTTCTCTTCGGCGTGTAAACACAGACATTCGTCTCCACTGGCCAGATTGCCTTGACCGTTGCATCGTGCACATCCCCCTTCGTTGCAGTTCGTCATATTTCGTGGGGTGCCATTATATCTGGACCGAAGCCGTGAGGATCTCCAATCATTGAAAATAGGAGAAATTGGCCGCACCCGGTGGCCAAAATCCGTTTGTTTCGCACAAGAATGGCGCCAACTCGCCGTTTCATACAGTTCGAGCGGAGAGATGCCAAGTGTGCTATAGTCTGCAGGAATTATTCTCAATAAGGTCCAAGAAGATTGGTCCATCATAAGACGGACCATAAAATATGAATCCCACCCGGGTCGTAATCTTTCTGGGTTCATGATATCCAGGGAATCAAGATAGGCGTGAAATTGGTCCAGCGATTCGAAGTCATTGGTGACAGACACGTGGCTGTTTGAGTTGAGAGGAACGTTCTCGCGTCTAGCGAAGACGAAATGGTCGTGTGACTGGACAAAATCCTCAAGCGATGTCGCTTGTTCTGGGAGCTTGGCCCTATCCCCAAGAAATCAAGTCAACAATTCGATGTACGAGATAATAGATCTATGCGCACTTCAGGCGGCCCCATCGTAACAGAAGCGGTGCATCTAACTTGAGAATGATTACAAATGGTCTCACAAGGAATTCACGGAGGACAGAAGAATCGGTTAGAGATGTTGTAGCAAAACTAGCTCTCCAGTTGCGCGTCACGTAGTCGAGCATGGCAACATAGGAGGAAAATACTAGGGATTGAGGATTTGATTCGATAGACTTTGGTTCCGTATAAGAATAGGTCCCAGCATTGGCAGGTAGAGACACTTCATGTAACGTTGTGCCTCACCGGATCTTTATTGATGTGGTTCTGTTTGCTGTCGGACAATCCATACTCTTTTATCGATAAATGGACGAAGCCCTTGGAGTGCAAGTAGCTAAGAGCAGATGCCTTCCCAGAGCAAGGAGTCCCTATGATGGCGATGAACATTTGGAGGCTCAGATTTGCTTCCGGCAAGCCACAGATTCGCGCGTGACATCAGGCGTTATACTGCATTTTGAATACACAAAAGAGTGTTAGTTCCAGATGGTAGATGTCCAAGTACCAGTTTTGTCTGCAATAAAATGGCTAACAATGAAGAATTTACATTCATTTTGGTAGAAGGCCTTTTACGGGCGACTTCGCTAGGAAGGCTTTGTCCCCGGAGTGCACTAAAAATTCCACACCTTTCCTAACGAAGTCTTGCACCAACTCTCTATCGCCTGGAGGGTCACGAGGCGTCCAGAAAACATAATTAAGACCCCAATGCGCCAAAGTATCCTGCGCCAGACGGGCGTCTCGATTCGAAATACGGGAGTAGGCGTCGAGGAAGCTCCGAAGCATTGCCGACGCCAGCTCGGAGACGACCTGGTTCCCTCTACTGAGTAAATCCCCGTAAGCGCAAAAGAGGCCGATTTCTGAGCCCGGTAATCCTGTCCTCGCGAGTTCCCAATCCAAAATATAGAGACGAAGGGGGTGCTGGTCAGTGCTGATGAGAATATTTTCGTGCCAGAGGTCTCCCATGAGGAACTAGCCAATGGCATTTCTTAACATCGAAGAAAGCAATTCCAGGGAAAGACTCACGACATCATGGCCAGGGACTCGAGGAGACATCAAGTGGGAATGGTATTCGTCCGTCAGCTTCGAGATGGCTTGAATGTCGGATGGATCTATGTTTAAGTCTGACAGCAATGGCAAATCATCCTTGTCCGAGCACTGCAACGTAGTCACTAGGCGATTGTAGTTCAGGTCGGCTATCTATCTTTTTGGCGTGTAAACATTTATCAAAAATGTCGAGTATGCTGTCGGGATTGCTCCGGCTCCACTCGTGCACCGCCGCAGTAAAATTGCCGACGGCTGTCCCAATACTTTCTGCGAGACCAGTGGAACAGGCACTGCCTGAGTAGAGAAATTCTCTGAGAGTGACAACGTCGGCGCCACAGTCCTCCATGATGATGACATTGTTATAGACGTCAAAATGGTGGATTTTGGGGACTTTCATGATCGAAGTTGGGGGAAGGCCGAGTCTGACACGCGTCATCGCTTCCACTTCAAAGATCTGTTGTGGTGGGTCAATTGTCATTATCGAGCAATCGCTCTAATTCTCACTTGGCGTTCAACCTCCCATGAATTACACACCGCGCTCTTCCAGAACGGCTGGGCATGCTTGAGCACGACCGTCTGGTTCCCATCAAAAGGCGTAAGCAGATTGATTCTGTACAGATAATTGACAGCTCCGCCAGTTAGCTCCGTGATGGACTGGCTTGCAAAAGGAGTGCCAGTAAGGAATGCCTCGACGGCGGAGACGGACATCAATTTGACTGGCTGAGAGGAGAAAGCCGGGGTGGGCATCCCGCTGTGGACTGGGAGGTAATTTTCATCAAGCATTCTGACTACAAGGGCAAGGGGGTGGCGTTGAGTTCAACTTGCGACCCAAAACAGTGCAGAATCCACTGCGGATGAAATTCATCCACTCGTTCATCCTGTATTCAGCGAGCTGTGTCAAGGCGTTACTGTTTGCATGTGATGATTTTGCAAATAGGTTCAGTTCAGTCACTGGTGACCCGTGACTGGATTCGTCAAAATGTATATAAATTAGTTTGTCTGCCGAAAACGGTAAATTACATTACAGCACTACTTGAATCGATAGGGAATTTTCAATTTTCTATGATTTGCTTCAGCTGATTTATTTTGTGAGTGCCTGGGGTCCGCGATCTGTCGGGAGATGCCGCCTCTGCCTAGCAAGTGAACATGCCAGGAAACCGATGCCAAGGGGGAGGGTCCAGTGCCAGGCCTGCAAGCCGTGTTCTGTGAGCATATTGATGATGGGGGCAAGCCATGGGCAGTTGCCTATGCCACGTGAGCTTGCTCAAAAATGGGCTAGCCGGCGGCTTGCGCGGGACCCCGGAACGAAGGTCACAAGAACCAATTCAATCTTTCGGGAAAATCTTAGGAGGTCGTGTATCTCAACGAAATAAAGATTCCCTATCGATTCAAGTAGTGCTATATACATGAATCTCTCAGCGGATCGCAGACGTTCACAGCCTCCGGCTAAGTGTTACTATTAGTTATGGGGTTCGTTGCCGCGATCGGGTACTTGCCGCGACCCCTCTAGCCCCTTCAATTCTCCCCCATTGCGGCCCATATTTCGTACATAGGAGCAAGCGGTATATACCTAGGGTTCTGCGCAAAAAGAGTGCCAAAAATCATTGAATTGTTGCTTCTTTCCATTACATTAACCTCGAAGCGGATGAAAATTTGGTGGTTTTGAACCACTATAATTGTTTTAGCAAGTCAAGGAGCCCTTGGATCGGGGAAATGTTGTTGTTAAACTATGGGGCACTCCTCTGGCAAGTCATCGACGAAATTCCAGGAACTTTGGAGCTGAATTAGAGCTATACTATTAGTTATGGGGTTCGTTGCCGTGATCGGGTAATTGGCGCGACCGTCATGGCCCATATCTGGCACTTAGGTGCAGGCAGCATATACCTAGGTCTCTGTGCAAAGAGAACTCAGAAAATTACAAAATTGTCACTTCTTTACAGTACATTATTCTTGAAAATGATGAGAATTTAATGGTTTTGAATCACTTGAAGTGCTTTAGCAAGTCAACAAGCCACTGCACTGGCAAAATATTGTCTTTGAGCTATGGACTACCCTTCTAGCAAGTCATAAATGAAATACCAGTCATACTGGAGGTGAATTGGGGTTGTAAATGTCCGAAGGATCATGTGAGGGGCTTGCCACCAGAACAACCTCATGCCTAATTACTGCCACCTGCCATCCCATCCCAGAAATAATCAATCCCCCATCACTTCCCTCATCAATGGCCTCAATTGGGGCCAAGACCTCAATGGCTGGGAGCCATATGAGCTCAATGGGATTTTATATTGAGTGTGGACAAGCACAATACATGATAGACCAGATAGTGATATATCTAGGTCCACCACCCCTCTGGCTCATGTCTCCAAGCTCAGAAATACTCTAGACAAAGGTACGGCGGGGGTTCTATTGGTGTCAAGTGGTGGAAAGGAATGGCGGCAACTACCCGATATCACGAACTTGCCATTGCCGAAATGACTGCTTGACGCGGATTCCTTCCAACACACTCAATTCTGCATATATTCCTCCCTAATTTTCTAGAGCCTGTGTAGAGTATCATTTACTATATTTCTGCCAAGTTTGAGCACAATCTGAGCCCTCTAGCTTGTGCAAGAGCTTTTTTTCTGACTTCGCAGCAAGTACCCCATAACTAATAGTGGTATCCTCTATCAGTGATACAGACGCTGTCGAGCGATATTCCTGCCTGAATATCATTCCTCCTCTCTGACAGAATTAATGACTTTTGTTATTTCTACACTATCCTGAGATCTCTACCCCGATTCATGCTGAAACTGTTTGCGAGATGCCTACCATGAATCTCTCAGGGATCGGCAAGACGCTTCAACAGCTCCGCTAAGTGCTTTTACTATCACTCGAAATTCTTTGAAACAGTCAAGCCGATGAACTTCAATACGTTGGCAACACCTCACCTAGGTCTACTAAGATCTACTGGTATCATCCCCTCTATCCTCGCCACCATGGCTTCCGTATCGCTCGGCGACACCGGGAAACAGTTCTTTGCACTGGACAAGGGGGTTGGAACGAAGGGTGAACCCCTTCTATTACAAATGAGTCGCAAAGGCAGTTCTTTAATCCCCCGTAGCCAGGATCTCCTGTGACACTGTTTATCCACAGATAGCGCTTTTTATATTGGCCTATCTCGATTTCAGAACATTACAATTTATGCCAATAGGTCGGGACAATTTCCATCATTGCCCCTATTGCATTCTCGATGACAAGTCCATTACCGCAGCGTCAATGACCGTACTGTTCCCTTCCGTACCGCTGCGATCGAATCAGAAGATCCCTTTCATGAGCATGAAGGCAAGTAGTGGTCGGAATTTTTCTACCCTTTACATTGACGGGCACCGACTGGCGTTTCCAGTCAACGGTATTGAAATGTGAGCAAACGTCAGGGTTTAGCACTAAGCTCTTTTTCGACCGTCGCGCCCCCCAGATTATTAGAAGACCAGTTTTGGCCTCTAATCAAGTCGTACCGCTTCTCTGAGGAGCCAGGATTACCCAAAACTCCGGCCGTTTCCATGTTCTCAATGGCATACATTCAGGCTCTTAGTAGACGCCGTCTCTTCCTTCCTCCATGGTTGAAATTGCCATTGCCTGTCCAATTTGTATGCGATCCGACTCTATGTCCTCAAAAGGCGCTGTTAATCCTAATTGGAACCTTTAGGTGATCCTTCCCCTATTAGCACTTGCGTTCCCGATCTTCGTCGTGTTCATCTTCATCCGTTTTCTTATTGGCACCACTACGTCCTACGCACGGGTAAAGATTCTAGAAGCCGACCAATCCAAGATCCAATCGCTCCACACCCTCTTCCGTGAAGGCCAAGAAGACGTGGGCCATGGTATCCATCCTGATGACCAGCCCGCGCCCTCGTCAGGCTCGCGTCCCCAGGGACTGAAGTCCTCGACGCCCTACTTGACACCTGTGCAGCTCCAGATGGCCAATTCCCTCAACTCGATCCCACATCTGAACAAGAAATTCGCTTTCATCGATGGCGTCAGAAACAGTCATGTTACCATTGTGGCCCCCAAGGGGTGGATTTCCTCATCTCCCGAGCGTGGGATGGGCGTCGTCAGGCACTGGGCAGAGTATTTCGTTCTCTAAACTTGATGCAAGTGAGTATGGCGTCTTCCAACGCTCTACATTCATCGTGCGCGTTGACCCTGTGCCCAGTGAGTTATGTGGCATTATTGTGTGTAACTACTGTACGCGATCCGCATCCCCCACAATGAAAAGAGAGAATAAGCTTTTCCTTTTGGTGCGACTTACACTCGGGGCCAGAGCTATACAGATGGCAGGTCAACTCATGAAATCAACATGCCGATGAACATGTGTATACAACAGTACTAGTAGTGTCCAGTGCCAATAGTATTAGTTAAGAGGTATGTATGGACGCCCTAGAACGAATCGTGAATAGATACGAGTAACATAGCGAAGACTATACAAAGGTCCATTGGTCCATCGAGCTCCCAGAACAGAAAATCTCTCATCAACAAGTAGTCAGCTACAGAGAGCCTGTCAATCCCCCTCCTAGTGAAGCTACCATACAGTACTGCTTACCAAGGAGTTCTTAGGAAACGTATATCCCGCGGCTTCCCAGGAGGTGGCTTGAGCGTCTTCAGTGTTAAAATCACGGCCGAATGGTTAGAAGCGTAAACAGGGGATAGAAATGGCTCATCACTAACTCGTGTACGCAGCCGGGTGTCTTTGGGGAGCGAATGCCAGTATCAGTGCGGGAGATAAGATGAAGAACGGACTGAGATCACGTACTTGTTAATGTAGTCCTCCGTCGGATGACCTAGGACAGGCTGACTGTGAGAAAATACTCTTAACTCTGTGCAAAGTATTGCGTTACTTTTCGGGTTGCAGCCAAGGGCATCTGCGCCGAGCCCTTTGCGTTGATATACTCGTACGTAGTCAATTCGGAACTCGGATGGGAATTCCATTAATGCGGTTTGGACGGTTTGGAAGCTCTCTGCGTGAGGGGGCATCAGCGGGACAAGTACATAATGATAAAGACCTTCAAAATCCCACCAGACACAGCAAGATTTAACACAATGGACTTGAAGCGAAAGACGTTAGTCGGTAAAGGGAAAAACAATCGGGCGGACCGAGCCTAGACCAGCGTACCATGGGTTCCTCAGCAATGAGACGATCAGAGATCCCAACGTTTGGGTCCGCGGCAAAAGTGTTGGCATCTATTCGGAAGACTTCTTCGTCGGCAACCCAATTGATATAACCCTCTTTGCGATTAGACGGATTCGACCAGTACTCGAAAGCAAACTTGGTGAATTGAGCACCCTCGTCGGCGAAGACGGTGGCGTTGAGATCTGTAAGCGCGGATATCGCTTGTTGTCTAGAAATGGGGGGTCCCGTACGTGAACATGTGGATACTCATTCGAAGGCAGGAAATAACAAACAATGCGGAGCCCCTTATTTGGGGAGAAAAGATCAGGGATGCTACACAACCACATCAAAGGCTATTGGGACTCACCGATAGGGATTAAGTATTGTCCGCTCCGGATGAGGTATGGAGACATCAGCTGATGTATTTGCGAAATAATAGAGAGTACTAAAAGGTGCCATCTGTGCGGATTGTGTAACGCGGCCTCCAAATCCTTGCTTGTTCTTTTGAGCTTCGAAAATATCGATCTCGGGTGCGCCTCGCCCTGCGGGTTTCGAGTGTTCATTGGGTCCGGGATGGTCTTCGCCGGGGCACGTGCACGCCCTGTTTGGGAGCCATGGGCATGGGGTTTTGGTAAACATTTCAGAGTAATGAGCACATACGAGAGCTTTTGTCCAGGAAGCCACGATAGATTGTTATTGTACTTTGCATTGCCACCCGCCGTGGCAGCCGCTGCAGGAACTCCGTTAAGAGTTTGATTGGGTACAGTGCCCACGTCACAGGCATCATAACTAATGGATATTAGTCTGTCGAAGAACGGAGGGGAAAGTGTGAATTACTTACGAGTACGGCCACATTCCGTCACCGGTCGCGCCATAGCCCGGTCGAGCCAAATTACCCATAAGCCAAACCTACACAAGTCAGACTCTGCATTGGATCACAAAATATCACAACATACCCCTGGCCACTTGAAATAAGGAGTGAGCGTTAGATTCGGCTTCAGCGAAGAAACTTTGGACTCACATAGCCGGAAACATCCTGCGAGCCAGGAAATACCACGCTAACTGGAGGTAGATGTTGGGTTGGAACGTATAAACGGAGTATGGAATAGCATTCGCACCTTCAATGTAGCCAGTTGTAAAGCAGAACTTATTCCATCTGTCATACGTCATAATTAAGGAGACGAATGTTCGGGAAACAACACATAGAACCGGAATAAGGAGAAAGCTTACGACTGTAACATGCCCGATACGAATGGAAGGCCGGGGTGTGCATTAGATTGATCAAGTACGATGACTAGGTGGCCATCTCTGGTGGTGATTTGAGCTGTCGCCGTTCGATTGAGCTGGACTAGGCGACGGTCGAGAAGAGAAAGCACAAACCTGGATCATACCATTCCAGATCTTGAGTGGACTTATACTATAGGAGTAAGCGAGATCATTAGCAGAGGGCCAATAAGGATCGTTGACAGACGAACCCAAAGATCAACGGCCTCCCAGAAGGGATCGTCTCCTGGATAAAACGATCTCCCGGGGGTCTCAAATTCGTCGGAGAACACGAGCTCATATGGTTGACCATCGAAACCGGTGCGCGTAAGAAATTCTGAGGGTGTAGCTGGATCCACCAAAGTTGGCATCCCCAACAAGGCTGGAATTTGTCCCGTTCCGTTGATGTGGGCCCTTTCCCAGGCATTATTGCGCGTATAGTGATATATTATAGGATACCCGGCGAAGAGGGCAACTATCCCGACAATGAGCGTGGATAAGACAGCGAGGTTGAGCACCACGCGCCAGCTCGTCCCTTCTGCCTGGGTGCTTTGGGTCCCAGGCTCGTGGATCAAATCGTCTGCCTCGGCGGGGCCATCAAGACGATCGTAAAGGCCGTATAGTGAGTGCGGCGAATGTAGGTCGGGTTTAGGATGAAGAGTACTTGAAAGGAATGGAGCAGCATATTTCGAATCGGTAGAGAATCCAAGGACAGAGCCCGCGCTGGATACTGTGGAGAATCGGTACTGTGGATAATGCGTTGGAGGCCCAGGGATGCTATTGGGCGAGGAGAGTGGCTGCAATTTCATCACAATTAGGCAGAGCCACAGAAAAACGAGTAGGTGGGAACACACTGGATAAGGTCCAAGGCCTCCTTCAATGTTTCCAACCATAATTCCTTGCATTTGTTGATCCTTTTCGTTGTGACTGGTCCCATTGGAGCCGCTGGAGCGAGCAGAGAGTCCAAGCATCGTGGAGCTAGTTTGCGACGGCGGACCACTTCTCAGACTCATGGGACCCACAGAGCGCCGCATCCGATCATAATCAGAATTGGTGCGAGGGTTGAGAGGCGAGGGAACGTATAGGGGGCGCCCGTTATCAGCACTGTCAGATAATCCAGGAGAAGTGGGGACTTGAGCGTAGCTCTCGCCCAGCTGGTACGGCGGGGTGGTAGGATTGTTCGCGCTAGCCCCGTCGTGGACGCCCATTTTCCGCTGGGTGCTGGGTGAACGCGAGATTAGTGCACCCTTACGTCTAGAAAAGCGTGGGGGTTTCCTCAATTGAGGTCTTACGTAATAACCGCTACCATAGAAATTTGAAATAACCTGGCCGAGTTCGTGCCCCACGGGACTCCCCTCCGGGCACCGCCACGATTGGCTGTGCCTTCCTCAGATTACTCGTTTGCCACATACCCATCCCCAATCTCGATTTCTTGAACCCTCAGCTAGGCACATCAAGAACTAATCATACTACATATAAACAGAGAGAAATTAAAGCCATAAATATCATTGCTTCCATCTCAACAACCGACGGCATTCTTATTTTAAGGGGAATTGTTGCTATACTTGATTACTTGATGAGGACGTCTGGATTGCTGCAATGAAATTACTTATGTCCCCTGCGATGTTGATCACCGAAGCAAAAGCCGCCAAGCTGGCAATCGCCAGATCTAGAGGGCAAGATTTGACTATACTTCATTACCAGCTGTAGATCAGCCAAGCTGAACAACAAAAACTATGATTAAGTGTCTGTATCTACAAGACGGATATGGGTATCTCCCCAGGATGTGGTGACCAGCAGGTAAATGGAAGTAATTTAGCGGACGATGCCAGTCGTCGGATGACGTCGGTCTCCTCAGGACTCAAAAATTATGGTTGACGGAAGGTATCCAGGACAGGAGATCTTTTCCGAGGAACCTGCCCAACGCTCTAGTAGAGGGACTGGTCGAGTGGTTTCTGCTGTGGGGAATCCGGCATTTGCCGTGATACAGATTGGACATGATCCCCAACCGGAATTTGAAGCTTCAACTTTACAACCATGTCCATCACCAAAATCCACGCTCGTCAGGTATAGTCGTCAATTTGCTCCAGAATGGAATCCTGTTCAGCATCTCCTGCAGATCTTCGACTCCCGCGGTAATCCTACGGTTGAAGTCGATCTGTACACCTCGAAAGGTAATAGATAAATTAGGTTGTTCGCCTCTCCCGCCGTTGACTTGTAGCACTGTATAATGTAGGCCGCTTCCGTGCTGCTGTCCCATCAGGTGCATCGACCGGCGTTCATGAGGCAGTGGAGCTCCGCGATGGCGACAAGTCGCAATACGTAGGAAAGGGCGTATCGAAAGCCGTATCCAACGTCAACCAGCTGATCGCACCAGAACTCATCAAGTCGGGTCTCAAAGTCACTAATCAGAAGGCCATTGATGACTTTTTGATTGAACTTGACGGATCCGCTAATAAGGGCAAGCTAGGCGCCAACGCGATCTTAGGCGTCAGTATTGCCGTTGCTGAAGCCGGCGCCGCCGAAAAGGTACTGTTTGATTTATTCCTCCGCCACTGTTTGTGGATAATTGACCGTCTGGCTGCGGGTGTTTAGGAAGTACCGTTATATCAACACCTGGCCGAATTGTCTGGCGTTAAGCCGCCTTACGTCCTTCCGGTCCCTGCGTTCAACGTCATCAACGGTGGATCTCATGCCGGGAACAAACTTGCCTTCCAAGAATTCATGCTTCTGCCCACTGGCGCGGATAGTTTCACTGAGGCTCTAAAAATTGGCACCGAGACATACCACACGCTGAAGAAGGTCATTAATTCAAAGTATGGAATCGATGGTGTGTCTCCCATGGAATTAGCTCGATCGGTGACCTCACACCATATTTACAGCAACCAATGTCGGAGACGAGGGTGGTTTCGCCCCCAATGTTTCTGGGGCGGAAGAATCTCTGGAGCTCCTCATCGAAGCTATCAAGAAGGCTGGTTACGAAGGGAAAATCAAGATCGCTCTGGATGTCGCATCTTCCGAATTCTACAAAGAGGGGAAATACGATTTGGACTTTAAGAACCCCAATTCTGACCCCACCAAGTGGATTTCTGGCAAGGAGCTGGCCGACTTTTATATCGGACTGGTGAAGAAGTACCCTATTGTCTCCATTGAGGACCCGTTTGATCAAGATGACTGGGAGGCATGGACCCACTTTACGAAAGAGAGCGGAATACAAATCGTTGGGGATGATCTTACCGTCACCAATCCCGCTCGCATCCACACTGCTATCGAGAAAAAGGCCTGCAATGGCCTGCTACTTAAAGTATGTTAGAGTCTCAATGGAACTCATTAGTTCGTTCATTTTCCCTTTTGTTAGGTCAATCAAATTGGCACGGTCTCAGAATCCATCCAGGCGTAAGTTACTCCGTGTTTTCCGGTCGAATAAATCTTTCTCATGCCCCCCTAGCGCTCAACTCTCGCGAAGCGATGGTTGGGGCGTCATGGTCTCCCACCGTTCAGGGGAGACTGAGAATACCTTCATCGCGGATCTAGTAGTGGCGCTTGGTGTTGGTCAAATCAAAACGGGTGCTCCGGCTCGCAGTGAGCGCGTCGCTAAATACAATGCACTCTTACGAATCGAGTTGCGTGGCTTGACTCTGAGCCATGTTCTTTGCTGACTCCTATTTTAATACACAGGGAGGAAATCACAGCGAGTGGTACCAAGCCAGTGTTTGCAGGTGCTAAGGGTCTTTCTGCCGGGTTGACCCCCCCTGCTCTTTGAAATCCGCGTCCTGTGTAACGGAGAATATGTGTATATATTATAATGAAGAGAAACAATGAAATTAGATTTGAATCTGACATAGACTAATTGCTGCACTCGTTGTGGAGACCCGCTATGTCTCGATGATTGTGCGATCCAGGACTAGTGTTACCTCTGCGAGCATTGCATGCAGTAAGCGGATCTTATTGGCCACAAAGGCTAAGTCTGACACACATTGACGCAGGAGAGTCTCACACCCCGGATATCCCCGGTCTGCAACGCTGCCAAACACGTTGAACGCTAGCGTGGGGTTAATGGTATGGCACCGTCTGCTAGTTTATTCTCCCGGATAAGGGGGTCTACTCTTGGTGGGAAATCTTCAACACACGCCGACAATCCTAATTCCACACGGACATCTTCAAAACCCCATACTGAAAATGTCGCACCTCAGGTCATCCTCACAAACGACGATACGGGCTCCGAGTACGCTCTTAGTCCTGCCGGTGATCCTCGTAGTAGTTTATCTATTAGGACTGGTAGCACGGGTGGATCCGATTCGGCTGTTCCTGATGAACTAGTCAAGTCTCGGCCAACGGTCTCTCTTTCACTTCCCCTCTCCCATCCCAATTTCCCATCCCCTCCCGCACAGGACGTCTTAACTCCCAGGAATCCCCAACACCAGGCCCCATCAGATATGACATTGACACCGCGCGCCAATCTTGATCTGCCTCCAATTCCGACGGGGAGCGTCTCACCAGCGAGCCTGGACCAACCACAGCAAAAATCTCCCAGTCGTAAATCATCCCTGGCTTCCATCGTGCTTCGCAGGCAAAATTCCCAACAATCACTGAATGGCATCGCCCCTGCGGTGCCGGCCGTCCCAGCCATGCCAGCAGTTCCAGGCATTCTCTTTACCCCTCGACCAGGATCTCTAGGAGCTGGTGCCCCCGATTCGGATTCAGTCTCCATAAGGTCCTCCAAATCTGCTACGGGGAAGAAGAAGCGATGGTCAGGAAAGAAATCATTGCCTCCGTCAATGGGGACTGCTGGTGCTCTAACTATATCTGGGGTCCGTGACGTCTCCTATCGCTATTGGCCCACAGAGTCCAAACTTGGGCCGTGTCCCTTCCAAACCTCACAAGACGCCACCAAAGAATGGGCACGTGGCAAGAACGTCAATAGACAGCGTGTTGTTGCCCCGGAGGGATGCCTACGCGTCTCCTCGTTCATCTGAGGATGCGGGCCCCTTCCCCGAAGAGCTTTCGGACGATGTATATGACTCTCCGGATGCTTTCAGCTTTCAGGAAGATGACATTCCTGTGACTGGATTTGCTGTGGCCAGTTCGAAGAGGAATGCGGATTTCCACGAGTTATTCCCTGAGATAGCACAGGGCGACTATCTCATCGAGGGTATGTGATACAAAATAGAAAATTCTTTGATTGTTCTCAGGCACTGTCTCAGATTATGGATGTGCAATACAACGCGATATTCTGGTTCAAGGACGACTGTACATTTCCGAGAACCATATGTGCTTCCATGCCAATATTTTTGGATGGGTGACAAATGTGAGGCGATTTTGGATTGCTGCACGATTACTGGTCTAATGTTTTTTGTGATAGGTGACAGTGGCATTCTATGACGTCATCTCTTTAGAGAAGAAGATGACTGCTTTTGTTATTCCTAACGCAATACAAGTCACTACGCGCACAGCTAAATATACCTTTGCCTCATTTATCACCCGCGACACCAGCTACGATGTCATTCACAATATTTGGCGCCTTTCTTTGCCGCACAATTCAGATCCCCACCAGCTATCCCAATTTGCTGCCGAGGAACGAAGTAGCATTCGATCCGGCGCCACCGGCCAGTCCCCCCCCTCAGACCCGGATGGTGCTCTGGTAAACGGCGGACTAGGAACCGTCCCAAAGCCACATCGTATCACCCATTGTGCATGTTCAAAACGAGGTGAACATTATAATGAGACTATGATGGATTGCAGTATGCCAGGCACACCGGGCCAGATACACAGTCTGATGTGGACGAGTGGATTCATCAAGGACTTCATGTCCGTGAACCAGAAGCTCGCCGGTGCGTTATCCTTGTCTACTCGCTACGTTCTCGCCCCTTATCCTCCCCGCGGTTCACAGACATCCAAAAGTCAGATTGGCATCCAACAGGATCGGGATCCCATTTACTATCCCGCAACATGACGTACATAAAACCCCTCAATAGTAGCATTGGTCCCAAGTCTACAAAGTGTGAAATAACGGACGAAACCGTATATGCAGACTTTGATGACTATGTCACGACCGTAACCACCACACGAACACCTGGAGTGCCTAGTGGGAATGTTTTCTCGGTTAAGACGCGAACGTGTCTCACGTGGGCTGGTCCATCCTTAACCAGGGTCTTGGTCACTAGTGGAGTAGAGTGGACTGGTCGGAGCTTTCTGAAACGTGAGCCGCTACAGATTCCCGCTGGGACATATATACTGATAAGACATCATCAGCGATGATCGAAAAGGGTGCCATGGAAGGCCAGCGATCCTATCACGCAGATTTGGAGGTAGAGATGCGCAAGTATATCCTGGAACACAAGACCGAGTTCTTCCCGGAAGGGGAGCCGGAGGGCGTTCTGGATGCTTCAGTCGAACTGCCAGCGCCAGTCACTTCTGCTGGCGAAACCTCTCTACTCTCGGCCGAGGATCTACTAAAAGCTCGACAGCGCGAGACTGAGCAAAAGGGCCTTCAATGGGCCTTGGACACATTCACGGGGGCATGGAACGTCGGAAGTCAGAGTGCGCGTGGAGCCATTGAGATCTTGGTCGAGCTCTTCGAGACCAGTTCTCGTCCGACACTACTCGGGCTCGTGGTCATAGCCTTAATTATCAGTAACGCATGGACGCTGATGAACCTTAAAGGCGTGAGGCGTGAGGCTATGGCTAGAAGGAAAAAATTGGGATTAAATGAAGATGGTGAGCTGAGCGGAGTTCATCCCGTGTATGGTGATGGAAGGGCTCCCGATGCTGGCGCCGATGCATTGCGTGTGCTGTTGGAGGGGGTTATGGCGAGGACAGCGTCGCAGGTGGTACAGCCACCCCAGTCGGCCCCTCTGGAGAGTGTGGATAACCCTCGACAGCCCACTTCCGAGGAGGAGTTCAGGAGTATTCAAAAGGCTCTCGCGGGACTGGAAGCGCGGGTCGCTTCTCTGAAGAGGCAGCTTGGGGATCTCAAGCCCGAATCTTTGGATTAATATTTCCGTTGGTACTTAGTTTCCTCGCTTATATTACGCTGTGATCCCTGGGATTGTAAATTTTATGATTTCACCAGGAATTTTTCGCGAGCCTTCCACGCGCTTCGGTTGAGGTTAGTCAGATGGATGACAACCACCTGACACGGCTTACTCCGACAATTGCGTCATCCTTGGTATATAAGACTCACGAAATTTTGCAATCCGCACAGCTTCAATTAGAGCGCCCCCTATGTCTACCCTCACTGACATCGCCAGCGTCAAGGACCTCGACGCGATTATCGACGATAAGGAAGATAAGCTCACGGTGGGTATAGATGTGTGTCCTTATGTGACTAGCTAATTTCTCTGATCAGATCATCGATTTCCACGCTACGTGGTATGTGTTCGCTAGACTTGTTCCGGAGGTACAGATACTCATGATGAGGGCTCAATTCTGGAACCAGGTGTGGTCCTTGGTAAGTTGATACCAGCGGGGGGCTCCGGCTATGATCCGGCTGATCTGACTGAACCATGCTGCGCAGTCATCTCATTGCTCCCAAGTACAAGGCTCACAGCGAGAGCGAGAAATACAATGAAATCACGTTTACGAGATGCGATGTCGATGTCGCCCAAGATGTCGCTGAGAAGTTCGGGATTAGCGCCATGCCGACGTTCGTCCTCCTCAAGGGCAAGAAAGTAGTCAGCTCTGTCCGTGGGGCGAACCCACCAGCTTTGGAACAAGCGCTCAACGGGCTCTTGAAGGAAGGGGAGGGCAAGTCTACGGCTTCATTTCCTGGCCAAGGACAAACCCTTGCCTAGATCGGCGCTATGGTACGGATGCAATGCGGTCTTTCTTCCTGCCTCGATTAACGCGCAGCCATCCAGATATGCATTGCGCTCCCATTAATCCTTAGTCTCTTATGTTGATGTTCGCTGTGTAGCAACCATCGTTTACAGTCGTGTTGATCAAATTCATGTACCATGTTAGTGTTCCGGGTGCGTGCTCTCCGCTATTAGTGAAAGTGGGTTTTGAAAAGGGAATAATGCAAGCAAGGCAGCTCGGTCGAGACTTTCTGTATTTGGAGACAAATACTAATGCATGGGTGTATCGACCGCGGTATTTCCAGCCTTAGTCAATTCTTCTCTAAGGATATGATTTGGAAAGGTGAGGGAATCAATCAATGGTCCAGTGCATCTGGAGGAAACAGAAGACGAACCTCAATTGCTTGCTGAAGTCATCTTCGATATCGTCGTCGTCCCAATTATCCTCCCAGAGCGTGTCCTGCCCTGCGGTACCCGCATTACTCCCACTGGGATTAGATCCGACATTGCTCGTCCCAGCTGTTATATGAGAAAGATCCGTCTCAGCGTCGTCCCAATCTACGCGAGACAAAAGCGTAGTTCGAGGTTTAGTCGTTCCCTATGAGATAAAATGACGGCATATATATATCGATACCTTGCACAGCAAACTCCTCGAACTCGTCATCTTCCTCCAAAGCCCCTAGCTGAGGGAGACTGTCGCTCGCTGGCTCTTCCTGTTCCTTGGTTGGGAGCGGTTCTGGTGGTCTGTCGCTGGCGGCTGACATTGGGGACTTTGTGCGCGTCGCTGTTTCGGCAACTTGCGGAAGTCCACGTGATCCTTGTTTTGACCAGTCTCGTGACCAGACCCGCAGCTAGAGCTGAGGGCGCGGGCACGAAGCTTCCTCTCCAGCCAACACAAAAAGTGACCGCATCAAGTCCATGGTTGGCTAGTAGAATCAGCGCATACCCTGTCGAAAAAACTGGTCGGCGAGAGCCGAATACGTTACATAATACGTATATACACCACGGATGGCATAACGGTCGTGATCGTCTGCAGACCCAATCCGCTGACATACCCAACTGAAACTACAATCAAAACCTTTGGTGATTCGAGCGGAACGCGCCTTCGGATTTCCCTATTTGACCAGTCCCCGGTCTGGTCACGAGACTGGTTCTTAGCGCCAACCATCGTTTTAGCGCTGTGTGGCGTGGGTGATTATTATTAGCCCTTAGGAAGGGTGCACAGTTGATTTTGTTTCACACTGTAACGGAACTTTGATGTCACACGGAGTTATGTTATTGATAGCACCCCCCACAAGCACTATTGCCAGTGGTGCATTGATTTCACGGACAGTTGGAGAAAATTTTGGTCGAAGCTAGCGTCAACTCCCGGGTCTCGGGTTAACAAAAAAAACGGCCACCCTCGGTTCCTGCGCTCACGAATTTCCCGCCCCGAGACCGACACCTAGATCTATTTTCCAGAATCCCCATCGCAGACCCTGTAAGTCGGTGCTTGAGGAGGGGGCTGTGAGGGGCTGTGGTCCTGTCACTTTTTATTTTTCACTTGCGGTGCGATTTCTGGCGCACGACTGTCTCCAAGGCTGATCAGCTTGATGTATAAATTATTATGCATATTCTAAGCGCCATCAACGGCGGAGCTTTACCGGACAGGTCAACACAGTGCCGTTAAAGGTTTCTCCTATCAGATACCATGGCGAGAGCAGTGAAGGAGCTCAGCCAAAAAAAAAAAGCGGCGGGGCTCAAAGCCGGAGGAAGGGTAAGACAGGGGACTGGGGTGTCGTTTAAAAGGTTCTGGCGGGTTTTAAGCGGTCAATAAGAGGCGTGTTTGAAACACCCCCTGTCTGAAACTATGATTCAAACACACAACATAATATAATGATGCAGGCTAGAAAATGACATCCTCCTTGTTGAAGAATCGGTGCGCGGCATTTAGATTCACACAACCAGAGGAAAGATATAGCGTTTGATCCGTGTTCAAGCAAATGCTTGAGGCCCTACATATCATAGCTGTGCTTAGTCAGCAATGAGCACCAGGGCTTGTACATCCCCAATTCCAACACTCCTCGACAGCGAAAACCCCAGGTCCCCGGCTGGTACTACCAGCAGCTGCGCCGTCCCGAATGGTACACTTTCAATAGGGTCACTCCTAAGGAGATCAAGTAATAAAGGAACATTTTCATCAATCCCCATCATTATCCTCCCTATTAAATTCCCCTGCATTCACAAATGCGCGACGGTCATGAAGATTGAGGTCATCCGATGAATCGTATGCGACTCAGATTTCACCTTGGTCATCTTCGGCAGAGGCCATCCGTGGCCCCAGTGGTGGCCCGGTTAGTCACTAACTATCACGTCGTGCTCCACGAGAATGGGTTCGGCAGCGGACGAAGCAGTTCCCGGTGCCGGGGTTGGAGTTGATGCCCCCGCGGTTGTAGAAGCTCTGGTATATTTTTTTTAGGTCACGACAGGACACTGTCGGGCGAAGCGGCATGCCTTGGAATTTTAAAACACGCCTAAAACCTAGGGTCATATTTTTCGGGGACAAAAACCCTTTCTGCAGCTCCGACTATTGTAGCAATGCCGCTGCAGTGTACTGCTACTATACTGAAGCCCCAAGCCCCAAATTCATGGATTTTTGGTCTCCAACGGGGTCATATTTGGCCGAAATCCGTGAACGGCTCAGGGGCAAAATCCGTCTGACGGATCAAGCCTCCCATACAGCCCGTGGGGGTCCTATGCTGCAATATTTAGGGGAAGTCACTAGTCCCGTGCGGGTAGTAAGCTAGGGTTCAAATTGTCTTGTTTAGGGCGTATATTTCCGACATCTTCAAGGCCAGTGAAACGCTTATATTGTTACGAGAGGTATATCCATCCGCGCATTCCACACGCACATGAGCAATGGATATGATGGCATCACTGCCCCAAGGAGATTATATTGTCATTGTCGAACGGATGGATCACACTATGCACGGTAATGATACCGGGGCCTGTCCATGCCGATCGTCGTCCTATCGGTTTCGGTGCCTCGATTGTCGCCTACATTACTTATTCCACTTTGGATATGCGGGGACTTTGGGCCATGGTGGCCCAACACCACTTTGGCTTCCCGCCACAGGAAACACACCGCCTGATTCCGAACTTAAGACTCCCATCAATATTAATGCAAAGATCTATTTGCAGTCGACACAGGTCGAGTCGTATGCGGAACATTTCTGATCATTCTACTTTGTCCTTCAAATGGTTCATTAATATTAAAGTCATTCTTTCATCTCTTGGGCGGTGTAATGAAATCCGAGGGCCACTGGTTAGAGAACAACCCATGCGGGCGGGAAGTTTAAACATTTCCTCAACCATTTGGTTGGACTGCAAGACAAACCAACGCATCTTCGCCATGTAAGCATACGAGGGGACAAAGACCACCTGAGCTTTACTGAGATCTATCATATGCGGCTAGCGCATCTGTAGGCAAGCCTGGAAGAGGAACCCCTTTGAGGTTAATATTAGGGTTTGTTATATCTCAACCTGAGCTGAGTTATGAAGACCCATCAACGATGTTTCGTACCTCGTCCTCCAGAGAATAGTTGTCGTTGTGGAGACCGATTGCCGCCCAACTTACGTAAGTAATTTGATTCCGAGAGCGCCTTCGCAAGTGCGGTACTATCCTTTGGATGTGGCTGTTCTTGGTACAATTACCCCAATCATTGCAGGTGTCCGACTTGATGCAGATCGGCCTCTTAGTCCCCGCGGTGCCAGTCGCCTAACGATTTCCTGGGATATCGTGCAATATTGCTTACAATGCCTGAGCCTGAACCTGGTGCCACTGTGCATCCGTTGAGATCCTTGTTTCTTGTTTTGTTCCTTTGCTGTGTTTCCATCCGCCCCATGCGAAATAGAAGTATCGGTGCCTTTTACTTTGCCCAGGTGGGAGTTTTGGGATGTAACGCGTATTCCGTTGTTGGGGTATTGCTCTCTCTTCCTATCACTGCAGCCGCATGGATCGACACAGCTCGTTTCACACAATTGGATGGAACTCTATTGAGCTTCAAGCGAAATCACCTTTTCTCACCGAGGATCGTTCGTTAAGATTTCGATGTGGTTATAGGTCTCGCTCGTTCCGATATTGACCAGCGGCCATTGTTCCGACCCCTGGAGTGTGGCTGGCGCGCCGCGGCGCGCTCAAATAGGTTCCGCTAAAACCCCTCTTTCGGTATGAGCGCGCGGCTGTTTATTCGTAAAACTCTATGAGGCCGTCAAGGCCAAGATTATCGGGCCAAAGGAGGTGAATCTCCTAATGAATGTTTCGTCTCCATATCACTTACCACTTACACTGTGCAAGTAAGGTGTACATGTGTATACAATACCAGCCGCATCCATCGTTCCCATTACCACCGTGTGGAAGGCTGCGCTCAGCTCTTGTATTTAAGGGAGTTGGTGGCACCCTCGAATCACTCTGCAGAGAAAATCTCGCCCCCATCGAGCCGATAAATCCTTCACCGCTCCTGTATTCGGACGCTCACTCCACCAACGCGAACCCTATTGCATCGACCACCATGAGCTTTATCGTAAATGTTTTTAACTCTGCTACTCGTCTTCTGGACGCTGTCCCGGAGCTTGTTCACGATCCCATACAAGCAAACACAATACTACCCTATGCCCTCAAGCGAAAGGCGCAGGAAGAGAGTGGTCTAGCTTCATCTGCATACTCCTCTTTTCCCGATGGTGTGCCTCCTCTTTGGGTGGTATTATGGACAGAGCGCCACGGAACCCAACGTCCAATGCTCGATCTTGTCGTGGCCATCACGAACTCCAATATCTCCACCCTCCCGCTGTTCATATTTACACCCCACCAAGCCGCTCTCACTACTCCCGACTTCCTCTTTCCCCGAATAGCAAGACTTGTCGATGTCCTCAAAACAGTGATCGACGCTTCTCGGGTTTTCGCCGTGTTTGCACCTGTCCAAATAACACGGCTGTTCGCGAACCTGTGGAGCTGGAAAACAGGGATAGCTGCCGTAGACACGCCATATTATCGGGCGGTCCTTGCTACGGTCACATTGGACTCCTTGGCGTCCTCCTTGGCAGACCCCCAATCCTTCCGCCGCAACCGACTCGCGCAGATGGCGGATCTCGAAGAAGTTGCACCCCAATTCAAAGCGTTCGCCGACGACAGCGTGATTTACCCCATGACGCTGGATCAAGCCCGCGAGGAGGCGTGTGAATATATCCGAGAGCGCAAGTTGTGGCTATGCGAGGCTGAGCCTGGGGGAGATGGTGTGCGGACGATCGTGTCGATAGTGGCCGCGACGCGCAACTCGGGGACCCATGCCTTTATCACCAAGGTGTTTACGCCACGCCAGTTCAGGCAACAGGGACATGCGAAGCATCTCGTTGCATGGGTGTCCAAGACTCTGCCTGGTTCGACTGGGATATACGACAGTGTCGCTTTTCGTGGACGAGGGAAATGTGGGAGCTGCCCATACGTACACCAAGGTCGGATATAGGGGCATCAGGACACATGGCATCGAGGCTCCCGCCGAAGAGTGGGAGGAAATTGGATTCGACCCTAGACGCACTGTTAAAGGTCATTGGTAGCGCTTTCCACCTCTCTTTAGATCCTGTTGTGGTTTTCTTTTTTACATTAGACTCAAGATAATTCTTTCCCCGTATGTTACGTCCCCCACCCCTAATGTTTTTCTGCCTCTTCATTACCTAGTGCGGTCTGGTCTCAAGCAGTAGATCCAGAATAGATACTTACAATCCCACACATCTAACATCGTGAGGGAAAGAGAAAAGGTGTTGGATCGTTTGAATTGTCACTGTCGTTCTCGGGAACCGCCCAAACCACTTCGAACGGGAATGCTTCTATAGGAGTAACCCTCGTGTTGACGCATATCCCAGTGTTTAATTCATTGTGTATTCGACAATGCGGGCGATTCCCGAGGTTGTCGCATCGGTCGTTCTTGAATCTATCTTGAGAAATATCTTTTTCTGCGATTGTCATTTCCTGGCATATTTTCCCCGGGTGGGTTAGTTCGGAGGATGTGTCTCTGGTTCCTCGTCGTGCATAGCAGTAGGGCGATGCATTGCATTGTCGTTGGCGTCGAAGGCAGGACTCTCTTCAATATACGGTATTGGTTTCATGTCGAATAGAAGTTGACAGTGACTGACGCCGCCAATTCAGCAAGTGGCGTCGCAAAATATCACTGGCGCAGTGGTGCTTGCATTGCCACAGGGTTGGGGAAATATACTTCACGGGATATTGAAGACACGGGCACAGACCAATGCTCCAGTGCTAGCGACGTCCCGAGGTATGGAAATTGCCTTCATGCTATCACATACCTTGGCATGGGCATGTCAAAAGGGTAGAGTGCGGTCTTGAATTGGTCGATGCACATCAGAGCTCCAATGGGGGGTGGCTGTGGGGATTGGGCCACGACCACGACGATCCAAGCTCGCTTGGGAGTGCGTTTCGCATTGGAGACACCACTATCAGAAAATGGGATCGAGGCACAATCGCGCCAGGATTGTAAATTGCCAAAGACTGCCTAAGTCTAAGGCACACAAGAGCGATTCGGGGGATATCCGATGGGAAAATTAGGCGAGAGTCGCAGACGGTTATAGCCTAGGTGACCGTGGCACTTTCGGATTATTGCGTCCGCCACAAGCTTTCAAAAACTGATGCCCAATTACTTTCGCAGCAGGTCGCAAAGGGCAGTCAAGAAGCTCTCTCTCTTTGTCCCTAGATGTTGAGCGCAGCCTGCGTAAACGTTGAGGCCTTTGTAGAATCGCAATTTACTGTATAGAACCAGGGACTTTGAGAATTATTCGGCAGAAGCCGGCTTCTTTTGCCCCTTTGGGCGAACACGCCCCCAGCACGACCCTTGTGTATAGTTTTATTCCTTTGCCTTTCACCTTACCGTCTGATTGGCATTGTCGTTCGCTCCTTTTTTCTCTCGTTTTGGACACTGGTCTGCTTGCACCTCACACTCTTTCGTATATCACAAGGCCACCTAGGCCATTGCCTCCAATAATTTTGCATTTCATAGCCTACACGGATTACAGGCGACCATAAAAATGGACAGTAGCTCTCATCGCTGGCCTCGCTTTGCCCCCCTCACTCCTTCACTCTCTCCGCCCCCCTTTTGCGTTCTTCATCTACTCCAGATCTCTCTAGTCTTTCGAGGATCGATTCATCTCTTGGCCCCACGCACTCTGGTGCGGAATCCTTAAAAACCCCTCTTGTTTATCTTCCTCGCAACTACCATCCATCGTCGGCCTCGGAGACATATCCAACTCCCCCTTCATTCGTTGCACATCCCAATCATTTTACTCATGGTCATAAAGTTCCATTTCCACAGTCCCATTCGGCGGAAGAACTGTCTACTCCTCAGACTCCTCCGATCCGTGATCCTCTACCCGCTATCCACCAGAGCGGGAATTTCCCACCTCAACCAACGCGACCGCCGCCGCCGCATCTTAGGATCACCCCTCCCCGTCATATTATCTCACCCCCAGAGAAAAATCAGCGATCAGGGAGCCCGGGGAGCGTGTCTTCGAGAGCTTCTCCAGCCTCTCCATTGGATTCAGATGATACCTTCAGTGACATCTTCTATAAGCCTCGCGAGTCTTTGGACGAATCATTCGCTTCCTCCATCCTTCTACCAACAAGGTCCTTCGGAAATTCATGAACAGTCATCGACGGACCTTGTAGGCCCTCTTCTTGAGGATTATTATAATAGTATCCCTGGGGGTTTCAATCCTGTGGCGACCTCAACCCCAGAGCCCTCTGAATTCTCATTGGCCCCTCCTGGCCATCCTTCTAGCCTGCCTCTACCCGTCCCCGTGCGGCCGTTATTGTTTTCAGATGTCAATGACCCAGAGGCTCAGCTCGTCTCTGAACCAAGGAAACGCAAGGGCCAAGTTTTTCCAGTTTAAAAAAGTGGCTTCCGCGCGCACAAGAAGTTGACGTTGAACGAGGGGCGGATGGAATGTCCACTCTAGCTGACTCCTCGAGGGGATCTTCATCGGAAACTCAGAGGGTGACAGGTACGTGGTACCGTTTATCATCATGGTACTTAAAACTTATTCATCTTCATTCCTTAGGCACTCCTAGTTCTCCCTCTATCCTCATCAAATCATCGCTCCCCTTTTCCTCGTCTGCTCGCCCGATGGAGATGGACGTATTCTCTAGTAATCCGTTTCAGCCTTCGTATTATCCATCACCTTCACCTCCCAAGCCTCCAACTCCAACACCATCACTAACATTAACTTCTGCTTCCACTCTGTATGCTTCTCCCTCCTACCTCCCCCACAATGGCGACCCCTAAAACCGTTGTACCACCCTCGCCAACTGAAACCGTCGATGTACCCTACGGCGTCAATTCTAGTCGCTCCTCACTGTCGTTGACTCCGGCAACACCAACCCCCCGAACACGTCACAAGCGTGGTGCGCTCTCTCAGCGGTTCAATGTGTTGTCGGTTATTGAAGGTAGTCCCAATTCCGAGGCTCGCTTCGCTGTAAATGGGTCGATCCAGGTTACCCCTACCAAAATGCCCGAGGCTTCCGAGGCGTCCATTCCCGCACTAGGTAGTCCCGATGTCGAGGATGAACCGTCGTTACATCATCAGAGTTTTCAGTATTCGTGGAGATCGACGACCTCTACAACCACACCCAGTCTTCACGGGATGTATCAGACGCCATCGAAGGGAGGGTCTCTAGATGGTAGGACCAGTGTTAGGACCTATTCCCCGTTGTCGTCGGTCGCCTTCAGAGCCCCTCTTGACCGTTCGGGAGCGGACAGGTCCCACAGTAGACGTGAGACCCATACGCCATCAGACCTCCGCGTGCTGCGTAATCAGCACCGTTGGAGCAGCGATGGAGATAGGATTGCTCTGGCGAGAGTCGCTCTTGGGAATCGTCCAGTGGAACCCTCATTTTTCGCGGCCATCGACATGCAAACACGGAGCCTTCATTACCTTCGAAACTCCACGAGCTTTGTCCTCCCTCAACTGGTCGAGGCGCGTAGCGCTGGCCTCTTCGAAGAATCGTGCCTCGGCGTCAGCGATTCCCACCCCAAGTCCTTCCCCTCCAAACCTTGTGATCCCTAAGCGAAAAGTTCGCATCTCCATTCCTAGGAATACGAGCCCCACTATCGAGCAACAGCAACGCCACGAAATACAGAGTAGACTTGACAGCACCATTAATCCGAACCCGTCCCATTCTTCGAATCCCATTTTCCTAGCTAGCTCGGACTCAAGCGACAGTGAGATTGGAGCCCCCCTAATATCTGTTATCGGAATGATGTTCTGTCATCCTCTCTCCACCATCGGCTTGCTTCCACCCGCGCAAACCCTTTTCCTGCTTGGTTTCATCCTAGGCCCCTGGACTTGGCTGCTTGGGGGGTGGATCATGACCCCTGATGGCCAGTTCCACACTGTCGATCGTGAGGGTGATGTTGTTGATCCGTCTCCGTTTGCAAAAAACCGCAGCGTCACCAGCGTGGCTACTACTCGCAGCGTAAGGGAGGGTCTTGGCTCCACTGTCGTTGGGAACAATTCGACATTGGAGCTCCTCGATAGTCAGCGTATCCGCGGACCCAATGCTTCTCGCGAATCTCTAACATCTCAAAAATACCCCCGTTCTCGTCGTATCAGGTCTCGTTCGTCAAAAGTACTGTTGAAGTTGTCAGGTCTCTTCCCTCTATGGTCGGACTCGCCATGCGAGTGGGTTTGGAAGTGTCGAATTGCAGCTCTCTGTAGCGCAGCCGTCATCCTTGCGGCTTTCATTGTCGCATGTTATGCCGCGAATCATGGACATTTTTGATCGCATCGTCTCATTCTTAACTGGTCGTATATATACCTGTATAATCTCTCTATGCGTTTCACCCTGTCGTCGGACCTTGCACCATCATTCCTTCATTCATTTTTGCCATTCTGGTGATGTCTCTGTATTTCACTGATGTGTGGCAACACATGCTGTTTACTGTCTCTGATCCTTCGTGATTTCACCTCGCGTCGGAAGTGAATTACCTAAGTATGTCACGTTGACTGCATAGGCCATCCACGAACCTTTGATAGGTATGTCGTCGTACAAGGCAAGCAAGGAGGCATTCGTGTCGGATGCGGTTGGGTCGACAGTGCTTCACGTCAATTCCGTATCCTGCGTGGCGCTTGTGAGTGGAATAGTGTGTGCACACTCACCTCTCAAGTATCCTTCCCTTATCGGTTTCTTGCATCGTCCAAGGCCTCAATTTTTCTCCACTCGGCCATCCAGTCGCGCTTTGTTCTTTTTCCCTCGCCGACCTCTCTTTCGGTAGCATCCCTGTCTCTTCTGCAGCTTTGGGTAGAATTCTGTCTTTTGGTCCTACCCCTTCTTCTTAGTATGACTCTATTCGCAAACTATCCTATCCACCTGTGTATCATGTTGCTCGCCCCTACCGCCTTATTATTGACAACACGGTCTGCACCACCACCAAGGGATCCTCTACTCCCACCTCCCACTCCCCCACCGGTTCGATCGAGATCATCCTCCCCGACTCCGATCCCGGGACGATCCCCCGAGGGGCCTTTCGCTTTGGTGACCTCGATCTCGACCCCGGTGGATTTGGGGAATGGCGAACCGGCGGATCTGCCAATTGTGTCTCTGATGACCGGATCTGTGCCATATATAACGACTTACCGGTCTCATATGATGTTGATGACAATTCTTGCGATTCTCGCCGTCGACTTCCCTGTGTTTCCGCGTAGTCTAATGAAATGCGAATCATTTGGTGTCTCCCTCGTTGGTATCTTTTTTTTTTCCTCGTATGGGGTTTAAATTCCTACACTCAAACACCAATTGCTACCCAGATGGACCTCGGGGTAGGGTCCTTCGTGTTCTCCCAGGGACTTGTCTCTGCCATCCCCGTTCTTAAAAACCCCAGATCTCTGGAAGCACCACTTCTCCCGAAGATTGCACAAGTCTGCAGAAAAGTTATTCCACTTTTTGCCCTGGGTCTTGTTCGTGTGGTGCTCGTTAAGGGACCGAATATCCTGTAAGACTAAATTGTAATTGCCCCCCAAATTATTTCTTTGCTCAGCACCGTGCTGTAGGAACACGTCACGGAATACGGTGTGCATTGGAATTTCTTCATCACTATGGCGATTTTACCCCCCTTATTCGTTCTCCTTCATCCTATGATTCTGAAAATGCCTATTTCGCTGCTCGGGATGATCATCACTATCTGCAAGTTCACATTTGATCCAGTAGTTTCTTTTTCCCATTCTAACGAGGTAGTTTCTAGCACATGAATCCCTTCTTCGCACAACGTCATTACAGGACTGGGCCCTTGGAAACTCTCGAGAAGGGCTCATTTCCCAGAACAAGGAGGGTATCGTCAGTGTGCCAGGTATAGTTGCTACATCTTGCGAGAGGCTGCATAATTTTTCATGATGTGGCCTCCGTTAGGATATCTGGCGATTCATGTCCTCGGTTTCCTCACTGGGACTCTTCTTCTTCCCCCGTCGCCGTCCATGTTTCGAAGATATTACCGTGAAGATGGCTCAACAGCTCGACCCCGTAACCATGCGAAGCGACAACCTGCGAAGGCTGCAATTGAGCTTATTAGCTATTCCTCCGTGTGGTGGATACTGTTTAGTCTCATGTCATTTTGGGGGGGAGGATCTGGGTCTCCCGTCTCCCGGCGACTGGTGAGTCATCTTTGAATGGTTCGCACATCGCGCGTCAATGTGACTTGTCTGGCAGGCGAATCTGCCCTACGTGCTATGGATCGCAGCGTTCAACACTTCAGGTTCTCTTGGTCTATGTCCTTATCGACACTCACTTCTTCCACCCTCGAACACCCCCATCGTTCCCATACGTTTCACACGTTTCCGCGCAACCCCGCGCGGATGGTGACACGCCTGGAGGTAGTGTGTCAAGCAGTTCGGTCCGATCCTAGTTCTGTTCCAACCGTGCCGTCGGAAGAGCTTGGACGGTCGTCCGGTATGAAGTTGAGCCCGTGGAGCTCGGGGAAATCGACAAAACGCACGTATTCCACCATCCCGTACGAAGACGTCCCGTCGGAGACGCAATCTGCGTACCGAGAACGCGAGATAGAGAATACGGCGGGCACCCGAGCTGCTGGAAGCCGTTAATCTCAATGGGCTTGCCTTTATTTCTCCTCGTGAGTGTCTCTATGTGTCCTCTTGAGAAATGTTAACACCGACACTTTTCTGTGTAATCGATTTTGCTTGGAAATGGGCTCATTTTTTTTTTTTCTGTTCCTTGTATCTAGGCAAATGCCATGACTGGGCTGGTGAACTTGGCATCGTCTACGATGTATGCCTCGGATGTGGTGGCCATGAGTGTGCTGTTGGGATATTCTGAGGTGGTGTGTATGGTTGCGTGGGCTTGTAGGGGGACAAGGATTGTGGCGAATATGAAGATGGAAGGGCGTGCGCTGGTGGGGTATTATAGAGCCATATTTAATAGTAAATCATGGTTTTGAATATTTTGCCTGCGCGAGGCGCCCATATTGTTCTTGCCATGCTTACTTTAGTGCGAGCACGGGATACGTCAGGTCATTGGCCTCTGAAATGTCTCTCGTCCTTGTTTCACGCACATCTGGTCTGCGCCTCCTTCTAACGGGCCGTCCCAGTCTCTAGAAGAAAACCGCTGTGGACGCAATTTTTTCGGGGTATCCAGGCAAAATCATGCTAAAACAACATCTTAGGGGGGGGGGCGGCGGCGGGGCGTAAGAGTTTGCTCCAACCATCGGGAACAGTGGAGTCGATATGGAGGCTCATCCAAAGTGCAGTCTGTTGCTCGCATATGGGCATCGAGTGGACGGGAAGACGGATCCTTAGGATGGGCTAAAACAAGGCCAGAATTGACGATATGTATGTCCATTGAAATATTAGATTTACTGTATATCGTATCTTAGATATGCTCTATGCGACTTTTATATCCCATATATAGTCGATCCTTGTTTTCGCATAGATTCCCGGATGGGATGTAGGCTCAGGACGGGGGGTGGGTTCGGAGTGCGAGGATCAAATCGTATTCTTTTGATGTAGGGCAGTGAGATAAGGTCCGTGTGGTTTGGTGCAGGTCGTGTAAGTGTAAAGTGTGTTGGAAACAACAGTCTCGATATTGAACAAGTCAGACAGCATGCACAAGAAATCGAACGGACACTAGGTGACGCCTTGGAACAGTCATTTTTGCGAGTGAGATCGCCTTCAGTTGTGGCAGTCGCTCGAGTCGCATGTACGATCAGTATAGTGTTACGACCGTAAGCCCCAGTCACAGGTCACGAGGTTCTGGAGCAAGGCTTAGACGGGTGGGGTCACGGGTCATAGAGACTGTGGGGCTTAGGAGGTCACACCCATCCAGGCCACGTGGGGGAGGGCGGGCTATAGCAACTGGTCATATGTCACAAGGCATGGGGCATGCTGTAAGCCGGTGCCTGGTGATTAAAGGTCAGTAGTGTGACGTCATCATACGAAATCCAAGCAATTCAGCCTTGAGGCCTCGCGCCCTGATCACCTCTTCCGCTGACATGCAACGGCTGATAGATTCTGGCGTCTTCAAGCGAATTACCTTGCATAATTACATAACCTGGGAAATGCCGCATGCTGCAATGTCGAGACCGGCAGAATCCGACAGGGGGCAGCACGTGAGTTTCGGTCAGGAATGACGGCAGAGATGAACTTTGATTGGTTCGGAGTTCGGTTTTTGATGACAACTTGTTGTCCAGCCTCACTGAACCCGGTCTCCGCGCCCCTGGAATCGCTTGCAAGCAACGTCCACCGCGCGGCGCCTTGTCTAGTATATAAGCGGTTAATTGTTGGGGCCGAAGACTTGAACGTGCGTTATCCCCTTGCCCAGAGATTTGGATACACAAGGACACTGAAACTCTTTCTGCTACTCCTAGGCCATTCTGTGCCCCCTTTTATGTCACTTCCATTCGTCTTACTGAGCCCCATGTCTTCGTGGCCGTGCCAGGACGATAGGGATCTAAGGGATCGCAACAGTGAACTTGTGCCCTCGGCACTGGTCCGCGGTCTTCTCGTCCTGAATCTGACAAAACGCACCAAGATCACGGCCATTGAGGTTTCTTTAGAGGGTCATTCTGTCACTCTGTGGCCTGAAGGCATGGATGATTCAATAGTGCTTCTCGGGAATGCCACTGATTATGGATTTGGTATAGGAATTGGTCCTCGTCGCATGCAACTGAGGGAGGAGTTGTCCATTCTTTCTATCAAAACTTCTTTGTTGGATTCCTCCTCCGTCCAAAGGCGGGCTCACTCTCTTGGTCCAGGAGTCAGTGATGAACGAGACGGAATGTATAACGTACCTTCTCTAAATGCCCGAACTTACTAGTGTAGAGAGAGACTCGGAGCAATATCCCCCTCGTCCTAACAGGTCGGAATCTGTCATGCCTCATTGGGGTTCCCGTCGAATGCCGTTAGTGCAAGAAACAATCCCTCATGAACTGTCACCCCCCTATTCTGCTGGATCCTCCCAGCATTTCCATGTGAGTCTACGTAACGCACCCCACAGTTATATAGCCCCTGGCATCAGCTACGTTCACCTCACGTAAGATTGATTCGTAGCACACCTTTTCCCTTGGATAATTTAGATTGATTACACTTGCTTTTCAGCTCACATATTGGATGACGAGGAAGTTGATAACAATGACATCAATTTAGGCCACAGTCAACTCTTTATGCCTGTCAGGGTGTCAAATCCTCCCCCACATACAGATCCTGGTGCATCGAATATCTCACTTGGTCATTCGCAGCCAGATAGTGCTGCAGGCTCTTCCCCATCAGTAATTTCGTCTGCTTCCAGTAATGCTGCCAAGACGAGCCGACGGTCAGCCAGACGTGTCAGTTTCGATTCGGAAGATAGTTATCCGGTTTTCGTGGATCATCATGATCGGCCGAGCGCTTCAATTCCAACGATAGATGATGTTTATGGCGCATCTGAAGGTCCCTCTTCCCCCGCAAGCAATCATCACGGGATCCCCTCTGAATCCCCTACAGCTCAAACCCACCTCCGTTCTCCTCTGGCGCCTGGCCATCGCGTGTCCCCATCTCTGGTGCGGACAAGGTTGTCGAACGCGGGCGAGAGAACATATAGCCTCCCGCCGACAGTATCTAGAACGACGCCTCCTGCACCTTCTATGCCTGGGCCTCAACCCCGTCGCAATACTCGAGATACCAGTGACGAAAGCAGTCGTGAACGCGGTCGTGGGCATGGTCGATCATCGGGGTTCGGATGGTCTGTGATGTCTAGCCTGATACGAGAAGTCAGTCAGGACGTCGTAGATGCTGTAGATAGCGTACGAAGATCTTCAGACCGTTCGGCTTCACGCGGATATCCTAGTACTGGTCGCCTCGGATCGCTAGAACCCTCATCGGGTCACCGTCGTGAGCAGAGCTTCGGAAGAGGTCGGGCGGGCTCGTCCAGCCGTGATAGAAGTGAAGGATTCAGGGACAGGGTTGCACCAGACCGTAATGAAGCGCGAGGCAGAAATCCGACAATAATGCCACTCGGAGACCTCATTCCTGATCAACCCCCAGCACCGGAATTACCCCAGGCCGATGGATGGACCGAGTTCAGCAAGGGTATGCCGCTCGCTTTTTCTCGGCACTTTGTTTATTCATACATTGGATTTAGGGACGTATACGTACCCAATTTCGTTCATGATTCCTTCCGATTCACCGCCCTCCTTTATATGCGATTTTGGACAAGTATCCTATCGGCTGCAAGCCACTGTACATCGTGCTGGGACGTTTATGCCGAAGCTTACAGCATCGACCCCCGTGACTGTGGTATCTTGCGTTGGTCCAGACGATGATAATGAGCTTAGCAATCTTCTCGTGGAGCGCCAGTGGGCGGAACGGCTGCAGTATGTCCTGAACATGGAGGGTGCCGCAATTCCCATTGGCGGAATGATACCTCTGAATCTCGTACTGATGCCACTCGACAAAATTTCAATACATCGAATCACTGCTCATCTGGAAGGTACGATAATTCCGTAGCCCTTAGAAATCAAGCATTTACGACATCTTTTCGCAGAAAAAGGTGAGTGCATTGTGGTTCATTTCTCCCTCGACCTTATCCATAAAATTTCACCCAGTGCATTATTATGCGCATGGACGACAAGTGTCCCGGAACGAACACCCGCGTCAGTTCGAATTGCTAGTATTGAGTCCACCAGATAAAGACAAGCAGCCAAGGCTTTTACCAATATTGTCAGATTTGCCGATGGCTGCCGCATCCTCCCCTCTTGCGAAATATGCACGGCCTGAATCGGCCGGCCCCTTCCCGCGCTGGCATCTACTGAGGCACTGCTGCAATCTTCCGAGATCAGCTCTCATTTGCTTAATCCCAGTGGACCGTGGCGGCTCAGTCTAAACCTTCCTGTTCCGGACTGTTCGTCAGGGATCCACTTCACTAACAAGCTACGGGGTGCCCCGATTGTTGTCGTCCACCATCTCAGAGTTGGACTACAAGTCTCTACTGGCATATCAGAGTACGACAGCAATGGCAAGAAGTCCAAAATGTTTGACATTACAGTCGAGATGCCCGTGAATATCTTAAGTGTATGTATTACTCTCCTTTTTGTGGGTATTGCCATTTTGTCGCCCTTAAAAAAAATAACGCATCTTCATCTGGGGTAGTGTCAATGTCGAACCGAAGTCACACACCTTCCCGCGTACTCGGCGACGCCAGGGACAGAAGGGTCCACCGCTAGCTGTTCCAATTCTCGTCACTCGAACCTGAGGCGGCCCCCTGATCCATCACGTACGTCCACTGTTGCATCCGGCTCTGGCACGAGCCATTTTATCGGCGACTGGACCCATCATCCCACGGGACCACGTAGAGATGCCGCTGCTCCCGAATTTCCATCGCTGATGATGGCCCACGGACCGTTGTTCCCGACTTCGGCGAAGGAGGTCTTCTTCACCACCACCGGCTGTCGCTGCTCCTAGGATGGGATGGCCACATTGGATGCGGGTGCGATATTGAGGACCGAGCAGTTTGCGAGGCTCGTGGCTGGACAGGAGAGCGAAGCTGGGGAAATTCCACCAGCGTATTCTGCCACGTCTTGATCACCCCCACCCCTCCCTTCCAAATCTGTTCGGGTGTGGGGTTCAGGCTCGGGGTGTTGATCGCTGAGCTTCTGCGTACTTTGATATTGTTCCTCAATATTTCAGTGTGTTTCTAGTAATACTGAGCATGATTAACGGTACTGTATAATGCCTCTTCGGTGTGCGGGATGATTTAGCTAATTGTCTTAATATGTTTTATACGTATTCTGGGGAACTCCCTGAATGTATTTTGCAGTAGCAGAGGACCCAAAAATGTATATTATAAAGGCAGGAAGGGAGACATCAATCATTTAGGAACAATGGGAATATGGGACGGTGCCGACTTTTCGCATGGATAGCACAACTACCATGCGCTAATGCCAGAGGGGAAAGAAAAGAAAAGACATCCAGCGCAGAAAGGAGACAGGGATGCATGAAATCGAGAATACTACACATTGGTATTTGATTTTAGACAGCTTCTGTGGCGATGCGAGTTTTCGAGGCCGGCCCGTCCGAGGCAGAGTTCTTTTGCTCGCTTCTACAGGGATTGTAAAGCATCCCATTCATCCATTCATTCAGAGTCCGTTGAACACAATTTCTGAAAACGGGAAGAAGCCAAATAGGAGAGCTTACGATCGATTAAAAATTGAATCCGCCCCGACGTAGAGCAGCCCGTCGTACACAAAGGCACCCGCCAGTCCTCCGGTCAGCGGGGCCAGGATGCCCGTCCATAACCAGTATTGAGAGCGGTAATTCCATAAAATGTGACGGTTGTATCCGACCATCGCTAGAGCGATCCTAGGACCCAGATTCCGCGCCTAAGAAAGGTCTTCAGTTCCAAGCGCTCTCTCATCAACGGGAATAATATTTTTGCTGTAACGCGTACGGGATTGAGACTGGCTCCGGTTTCCATTCCCAAGGCCACCCCCTCCCCGAGGAGGAGAATGAAAAGGACCAAAGGCACAAGTCCTGTTGGTGGTGGTCCGTTGTCCTTGTCCCAGACAGCGAATAATACCATGATTAGGACCGCAGTACCAAGAAACTCGGAAAAGAAACAGGCAGCTGAGAATTGAGTGATTCAGATTCGTGTCGACGAATGGTAAGACCAAAGAATCTGCACCTGCAGGCACGTAATCAAGGGCGTAAGTGGTGAAGAGGCTGGCAGAAAGCCGAGTCTTATCGGGGTCCACGATCGATATTGCGTGAAAGTAATTTGAGTAGACCAACAAGGCGCCCAAACAGCCGCCCCCGATCTGAGAGAGCACGTAAACGGGGACCTTTTTCCAAGGGAAGTCTCGGAATACAGCCAAGGACAATGTCACCTGTGTTCCAACACTCAGTATGCCACCGAGGCATCGTGGTATTGGTGGATGAAACGCACCACTGGGTTGACATGGCCGCCGCTAGGGCCCGAGACCCAGACACCAAGGGCAATTCCTACGGCACCACCAAAGGCGATTGATAAATATTCCTGGAGCAGGAACGAAGGTGAAGGCTGCATCATTGATAATTATAATAAGAGAACCCTACTCACCCCTTTCGGACTCGAAGCAACTCCCGGGGATGCTGTTGAGGAAGAACGAAGAAATCAGTGTAATTGACAGTGGATCGAGGTGGAGATAAGGATCGTACATGAGAGAACAACTTGACATGCAGAGGCACATGCAAAGCTAAGTGCATGAATGAATATCAGTCAGCGAAGACAATCAGCGGTCTCTTATCTTGGATCACATACATAGCAAGTATCATAGTCCCAGGAATTCGGAGGCCGCCTCTCGCACATAGTGTTTGCGAAATTGCGCCCATGGGTTAGGATCTTCCTTACAATATTTGGCATCCAAGCTGGAGGAGAGTAGTAGAGGGGGAGTTGAATGGGCGGCGGGGAGCTTGTCGGCAATTTGGCTCGGTGCGTAGGAGGATATGGACACGGACATGATGGATGCGTGGGGAAGAGATGTGGGGGATCTGCAGAGGGGGGGGGGGGATACGCAATTTATAGAAAAAAGGCATGGACGACAGAATTGGCAGGAAATGCACAATTCGCGTCAAACAGTTCTGCAAGAAAACATCTGAATTATTTGGTGTTGATAGAGCAAAAGGAGAATCTAAGTATTAACGTACTGGAATACGATGACCAAATGCAGAAATGTAAAATAAATGAATTGACTCGGAGGAAGCGAAGAGGGTCGGGATAGATCAAGGACCTTTAACAACCCTACCCAAGGCACCATCAGGGTGACCATTCGAGGCTTAACCGAGGCAGCGGGTTTCCATACCGCACGGGCAAGTGTCCATCCTCCCAAACCTCGCACGGGCTTCCTTTCTCAGAACCACTCAAGCACAATATAGTGCGGAGTGGAGAAGTATGGGTCGGAGCTAGACACTGTAGTTGTGGGCCTCGGTTTATGCAGAGCGTGTGTTGCATCCATCCATGAGTGCCATTGAAATTGCAATACAAAGAATATAGAATAAGAGTGGGGAACAGGAAGCATCATGTTGGACATGAGGTCTCATGGGATGTGTGGATATGGAATGGTGGGGCAATCATCCTTGCATGCCGAGGGAGGAAGCACGAAGAGAGATTGGATTATTCCATGTCGGCTCGCACTTGACAGGCCAGTTTTTGCGGCTATTTCCAGTAGCCTTTCGCGACACGTGAGCAAGCTGAATTTCAACACCTCGAAGCGCGGGGTCGCCTGTGTTCCAAGTCTTGCCGCCACGGTCTGTTGGCCTAGATCACAGTGAGATATAGATCGATTGAAGGCTGCTTTCTCCTATCCCCCTTCGAAATCCGCGAGTGACCCTGCTTAGCCGATCTTGACAAGGAACTGAATTTCGTCCTTCCTGTTGATTACGATGCCACCTAAATTCGCAATCGGTGAGTTATATTTCAGTCGCTCATCCTAGTACTCATTTGCGTTTCTCCTCAGCTACTGGTGGGGGTGGGGTTGGTATTAGTGGAGGGGATGTCCATATACACTATGGTAATAATGAGCGCCCAAAGCCCTCCTTTATCCTTGCTCAATGCTTTTCCAGGCTCGGGACCTAATGCCACCACGCTCTTAATGTCTCTCCCTCGTGCGATGTATGCTGGGTACGACTCTGGTCGCGAGGATATTCCGTCGTGTCTTGAGGGCACTCGTGTTGCTATATTGGAGGACATTCTGTCATGGTCGGAGAGCGCTAATGACGAAAGATCACCTGTATATTGGCTCAGCGGACTGGCTGGCATCGGGAAATCAAGCATAGCCAAAACCGTCGCCAACCGAGCACACGAGAGAGCCACACTAGGTGCCAGTTTCTTCTTTACTCGAGGCAGTGGTCCTTTACAGGACCCGGCCTCGTATTCCCAACACTCGCTTTCCAACTCGCGCAATCAGATCTTGTGTTCAAGAATGTCATTTCGGACGCGCTAGGATATGATCCGACAGCCGGGCACAGGGAACTACGGTCTCAGTTTCACGATTTGATCTTGGTTCCTCTCCTCAAAATTAATCCACTTCGACGCCCAATACTTATCATCCTCGACGCTCTCGACGAGTGTGAGGAAATGGCGCTGTAGATATTCTTCGACTTGTGTTTTCACACGTGATCCAAATACCTTTCCTACGCATCTTGATCACAAGCCGTCCACATCCTAGCCTATCCTCCATGTTCAACCAAGTCCTGAACCTTGAGAAGACACTTCTTCATGATGTCGAAGCCTCTGTCATTCAACAGGATATCCACTTTTACATCTCTACTGAATTGGCCAAAATTCCGCAAAACTTGGTCTTCGTATGCCCACCGATTGGGCGACGGAAATCCAACGGAAGTCACTCGTGGAGAAATCTGGGGACTATTCGCTTATGCGGCTTCAGCGATCCAATTCATTGCGGATCCTCGTGTGCGAGATCCTCGAAGACATCTAAGTCTTATACTCGATGCACAGTCGGCCCGAGAGGCCGGGGTGACCCCATATTCACTCCTAGATGACCTGTATATGCGGGTCCTCCACGACTCCCTTTCCCCGTATAATCGTCGAGGCAGTTCCGAGCGGTTTCAGATCGTCGTCGGGAGTCTTGTATTGTTATGCACGCCCCTCCCGCTGCATTCCTTGGCTCAATTTGTTCAGTACGAAAATGATGTCGTTGAGGCTACTTTGCGCACTCTTCACTCCGTCATTGTCCTCCCCTCCGATATTGAGGACGCGCCTCGTATTTATCATCCTTCCTTTCTCGAATTTATTACCGATGCTACGCGATGTTCTATGGCGGACTTCGTAATTGTTCCTGTCCCTCAACAAGAACTACGACATGCCATCCGATGCTTTGAACTCATGGCGATACATCTAAGGCAGGACGTAGCTGGGATATCAGATCCGCTACTGCGGAACGGGGAAGTAGATGGATTCGAATGGAAAGTGGAAAGGCACTGCCTCCAGAGGCGCGGTATGCATGCCGATATTGGGCGTCACATTTATCGCGTGTTGAATTGGGAGAGGAGAAGATGATGGAGGCGCTGGAGGCGTTCTCAATGCGATCAATTTTATGGTGGTTCGAAGCAATGAGCCTAATTGGAAGCATTTCCACTGCTGTGGATTCCATTCGAGACGCGCACCACTGGGCGGTATGAATATTTATTATTGATCCTCGGACCAGGTTCTGACAGGACAATGATTCTGATAACAGAGAAACTCGAAATGCAAATTGATTCTAGTAAAAATCCTTTATGATGCATATCAATTTATTCTCACTCATGGTGAAAGAATCAGAGGGAGTGCGCTGTATGTGTACGAGGCTTTCATATCGAACGATACTATATTCTCCAAAGCATATCGCGAGCGCGGATGGCTGTCCAACTGGGATACTTTACACGCATTGTCGCCTGATGGATCACACCTGGCGTCGGGCTCCACTGATGCCCAGTGGTTGTGGGATCCCATGTCTGGTGAGCCTATTATAAAACTGGAGGGAGGACAAGCAAATATGTTAGTCTATTTCCACCCTAGTTTTGATTATTAATTATGCTTTTGGCTCGCTTCAATCTCAAAATAGAACCAATGAAGCTAGTTCATCATCAAATGGACAATCCAGTTCCACTGACTCTCCCGACTTAACTGGACGCACTGTTCGCTTGGGCTCGGTATCCATGGCTACAGGCGGCTACTCCTCCGTCTGGAGAGGCATCTTACCCTTCCCTACCCCCGACAATCCTGATCAATCTCTTCAGGTTCTCTTGTCAATTAGTGATATTCACAGTGCCATTTTCTAACAAACTGTCTAGGTTGCTATCAAGGTACTTCGCACCCCAAATTCAAATGAGAACATAGCCAAACGGAAGCTCTACAAGGTAGTTCCATCCCCATTGTATGATGGAACTTTGTTCATCAAAATATACAGCATCTGCGTGCAGAAATGCGCATATGGGCCCAAGTCCATCATGAGAATGTGGTCACACTGTTAGGCCATACTCAAGAACCTGAAGGGCCTGGTCTTGTTTCAATGGCATACCCTCACGGGAATGTCCTGGATTTTTTGGAAAATAATTCAAATATCAATCGAGAGGTTCTTGTGGGTTGATGTTGATAGATATTCTTGCTGTTGAATATAGCTCCACCATCCACTAACTTTCCTGTTCATAGTGTGCTGATGTGGCACTGGGATTGCAGTACTTGCATAAACATAGACCTCCAATCATACATGGGGACCTTAAAGGAGTATGTTTGAATGCACTCATCTATTGTTGGGCCTTATATCTGACTATTTGACATTGCCTGGCCCAGCCTAATGTGCTGATCAATTCAGAAGGAAAAGCCAGTATTTGTGATTTTGGCCTCTCCATAATTCTTGATGGGGGGCCTACAGGCTTCACTTCATCAAACTTTACTGGGACATTGCGATTTTTGGCTCCAGAACTTCTTGATGACAGCACAAGAACTGTGCAGACAGACATATATGCATATGCATGCACTTGTATACAGGTGGGGGTTTTTTTGCTTGCAATCGGCCCATGCTGCCCCCTGTGTCTAACTTCCATTTGTTAACTGGGTGTAGATTCTGTTTGACCGGGAACCTTATCACCAAATTTCTAAAGATGGTCCCCTGATGCGGGCTATACTTGAGCATCAACCCCCCTATGAACCATCAAATGAGGAAGTTACCTTCCCTGGGTTGTTTGAAATCTTGAAAGACTGCTGGTATCATGACCAATCGAGTCGGCCATCATCAGACTTGATCATTGGCACTATCCAGCAGTGTCTATACCGTACCTATGAAGCCAATGCGATTATCCACCAAGGAATTGTATGTCTTCTTTCTGGACAATTCTTAGTGGCTTAGTGGCATTTATATTCCCGATTTATAGGGGCGCCGTCTTCGATTTATCGGTGTTCCTGGGGTTGAACAAGCAAAGCTGTCGTCGGTTGCCGATGATGGACTCAGTATCATCGCGGATTGCTCATCCTCATTCCGCCGAATCCCAATCTATCAGCGTTATCGCTGGGAGTGGTTGAATGCCCAGGATCTCGAGCGTATGTGGCATTTCTTGCCTCCATTAATCATTGGATTCTGATGTATCTTGGTCCCACCCAGCAAGACCTCAGGATTCAGTTCTCAGCCACTTCTTCTCTTTCAGGGAAGGATGCGTCATCCTCGGAGAGCCGTCCATACATCTCAGAATGGGGGGATTATTCTATGAAATTTCGTCTGGCCTGCGCGTCAAGGGTGTCCTACGAGACGTACGACGAGGTTACTTCGGGAAGTGTATAATCCATGTGATGATGGGAATTGATACCAGGAGCTTTAATCGATTGAGTTGTAGCCAGAATTGATCGGAAGTCGTTAAAAAGCTAGCTCTGAGTCACGGTGACACTTCTGAATAGACCCATTTCAGGAAAAAAAAGTTTCAGCCCCAAGAATTCAACAGGCAGAGGCATGAGGTTGTCTCAATTAGCATCACCTCTGGTCCTCTCCCCCCAAACATACTTGGCAAAGAAAATGTGATTGACTGAGCTTGCGAAATGCTCGCTTGTTTACAAGCACATTTGTATCCGGCGAATTCTCGATGACGTCCCGAAGGCGGCGGCCGAAGCCCCTATTCCTGGATCTGCCGCGCGCCCGACACATCGTGTGCTTAATCGAGAATTTCTCCGAATGCGGCTCAAATAGTATATAAACTAAGTATCTCAATGGCGTTTTTGTCCTGTTCAGGTGGGAGAGGCCTGGGAAAGTTCTCCACCAGGGAAGACCCTTTGAGGGCTAAGCTTGATTAGGAGCGGTTCGAAGACACACGTGGCAGATTACTGCATTTTCATGAGCGTGTTCACAAACAACAGAAATACCAAATCGTACGGACGCAGTGACAGGAAGCGAGACAACACGGTAAACATGATCTGGAAGGGAGATATGAAAGTCAGGTCCCCACCAATGAGGTGAATACAATACTCGTCACGGGCCACCATCAAGGGGATAAAAAACGAGGTCAGGGAAAAGACGAGAAAAGGAAACGCATGTTGGGAGGTGATGTGGGCACGTGAGCGTGAATTTCGCGTATGATTCCGCCTTTGCTCATATGCCGTATCTTCATTAGACAGCTTCTGTGCTCGGAGCCGGTTGGGAGCGCTCCGAAGGGATGTATTGTCGAGCGCCTTGAGTTCTATCGTCATCATAATCAATGGAGTGAGCACCATTACCGAGAGTAGGAAAAAAGAGAATAAGAGAGCTTGCTTACGGTTTGTTAACAATTGAATCGGAACCAATGTACAAGAACACATCGTACACCAAGGCACCCACTACTCCTCCACTGAGTGGCGCAAGAATGCCTGTCCACAACCAATATTGCGAACGGTAGTTCCATACGACGTGGCGACTATATCCGAGCATCGATAGAGCAATCCTAGGACCGAAGTCTCGTGCCTGGGGACGATCATGAAGAAACAAATTTAGCGCCGAGCACAGCGCAAAGTCTCGCGGCCACATACGGGATTAAGAGCGAACGCCGTCTCCATACCCAAGGCCATCCCTTCTCCCAGAAATAATATGAAGAAGACCAAGGGCACAAGCCCTGCTGGTGGTGCTCCGCTGTACTTGTCCAATGCTGCAAGCAACGTCATGACGAGGAGCGCGGTACCAAGGAATTCAGAGAAAAAGCAGGCAGCTGATAATTAGATGGTTTCAGCCTTGTGTTGAAAAAGCATAGACTCAAAGAATACATACCGGCAGGCAAGTAATCGAGAGCATACCCGGCGAAGATGCTAGCAGTAAGCCGAGTTTTATCGGGGTCCACGATGGATATTGCGTGCATGTAATTCGAATAGGCCACCAAGGCGCCGAAACATCCGCCTGCAGTCTGGGCCAGCCAGTAAACGGGAACCTTCTTCCAAGGGAAACCTCGAAATACAGCCATAGCTAGGGTCACCTGTATCCCAACCCTTAGCATGCCAAGAAATCGCGGTATTGAAAAATGATACACGCCGCCGGATTAATGTGGCCGCCACTCCCACTCGCGACCCAAATACCGAGTGAAATCCCTACGGCATAGCCGAAGGGGACCGTCAAAGTGTCCTGGTGGAAGGGGTGGCATGTGACTGGGCGGTCTCCTTAATGCAAGAGCCTAACTCACCCCCTTCGGACTCGAAGCCACTGCCGTAAATGCTATTGTGAGGAAGAGAGAGGGAATGAACATGCGTGGCCCTTGTCTGGCCTAAGATAAGGATCGCACATGACAGAACAACTTGGCATCCAGACGAAGATCCAAAGCTAAGGACATGAACGAATACCAATCAGTAAGGAGAGTCGGAGGGCTTGCTTCTTGGATAACATACAGAACGAGCATCATAGTCCCGAGGAACTCAGAGGCCGCATCTCGCACATATTCCTTGCGAAATCGCACCCATCGATTTGGATATTGTGTATGTTCCAAGCCAGAGGAGTTTTGCAGAACAGGACTTGTAGTATCGTCGGAGAGCTTGCCCACGCTTTGGCGCTGAGGGTTGGAAGGCCTGGCCATGATGAGAGGGTGCGGGGGACAGAGCTGGGGTGGAGACGCTAAATATATAGATTATAGAAGACTGGGAAGGGAAATTGGAAGGAGACACGAGGCTTTCATGAGATCAGAAGATTAATGTGTCCAGAGAACACCTGGAAGTCACTGGGCGCGCGGGGAATACGGATCACCCAGCGGAATATGATAGCCAATCACACGAGCGAGACCGTGCGAGAATATCATGAATGGGGATCGTGGAGGGAACCCCAGGCCAGGGGGAGTGGAATGCGCTTGACAGTCGCTGACAACGTAGCCAAGTCGGTTTGCGTGTGATAATTCAAATCATGCCAGTTTGTGGTTGTTATGGATTGTTTGGTCTAAGGGTCTGCTTCTGGAAATCCGGTCCCCGTAAGCCGGACTAGATATCTGAAAGTGAGATTTCGACCGTGTCGAAGCCCTAACCGATGTCACGGTAAGTCCAAGTCGCCCCTGAAGCCAGGCGTGAGACAGAAGAAAAGCTAGTGGCAAGCCATTTCCATCGTTGAGCTCGCTGTCGTCGCAAAATCCGTCAGGCGCTCAGGGTGACGTCGCACATCCATTTTAGCCCCGTAATACCCATACCAGGACCAAGGAGACCTATTGTCGTGTAAACCAACTAAGCACGGAGCGCCCCTGGCGATGCACGGATATCAAACAGCGCCGATTACAGAATTCCTGTAAGGGGTGATATGGGATGGAATGTCCGGGGAAATCCAAATGGCGCTAAGAGCCTCATCATGAGCTCCTTGGACCAAGACCACATCACCTTTCCTCAACAGTCGAAGAACCGCGCGCCAGAGACCAGGAAAAATGCATGGCCGCACAGAAGCAAATAGATAAATGATGCTCTTGAGGAAGTGATCGTGGATGCAGCATGGAGGCTCAGGGAAGCCGTTGCGGATGCTCTAGGTGTTACAATAGTCATCACTTGCCCATCAGGGATGTTGCCTTGGCTCACCTTGATAACACTCATGCTCATTACAGTAGCCCCCAGAAAAAAGCAAAGATGCACGTCTCCACAATTCACGAATACAGTACACTCCCTGTGGTCTGTCCATAGCTACAGCAAACGGTGGCGAGCTAAATTTGGTGATGGTTTCAGGTACCGGCTAAACGCGGAAATTTTCTACGTTGGCTCTCCTTCACACCGTCATCCTTGAAAGGTAGGCTTCAATATGGGGAGGCCGCCGAGTGCGAGAGTAACTGATGGCTCTCAGCCTAGAATCGTAGCCTCCGTCACTCGCTCAACAAGTCCACTCGTTATACCTGCCCGTCCAACCGACTAGTCTACTCTTTCCGTCCCCTATCTCATTCTACGATGCGCTCTGCCTTCTTTGCCTCTACTCTCCTTGCATTCCTGGTCCCCCAGACCTTCGCTGTCATCTATGTGAGTTATGGCCAATTCTGCCCAAGTCTGGCAATCTAATTGATCCATACCTCCAAGATCACTGAACCCACGGCGTCTACGGTCTGCTCCGCCGGTGTTCCATGTAACGTTCGCTGGAATGATGACGGCCAGGCCCCTGTTCTAGCGACTATTGGTGAGCAGCCAACCGTTGTCGTTTCTTGATAGGCCCTGACAACGGGTATTTCCAATTTAGGTGCTTGCTCTGTTGGTCTTTATGTTGGAAGTCAGCAACAGCAAACTTTCCTCCAGGACATTTCGGACAACGTCTGTGATGATATCCCAAGCAGTGGCGTCTTATATTTGCCAACTCTTCCTCTTTAGACGCTTGTAGCGAACCAGAGCTTCGTGCAGTGGACCCCGAATGCCTCCGTTGGACCTAACAATTCCAACTAGTGAGTCGCATTGGCACTTTCGCCCCACATGTCTCTGAAAGAACCACCGATTGCCCAGTTTCGTCCGCTTCGCTTCTTTGTCTTATAAGGATCCCAACAATCCACAGTACCCCTACATGAGCTTCTCCGCTAAATTTACGTGCGTTAAGCCTGACATTGCTGATGATTCTCCCGGATCCTAACTTGAGCTCGATGCGCGTGTATATCCTATCCCTCAGCCTTAACGGTATGACCGGTACATTCAATTCCACGGTCCTATCACAAATCAGCGCTGCCCCAAGTTCCACAAGTGCTTCTGTGTCGAGCACTAGTGCCGCCGCCACCACAACACTATCGAAGGCAACAACGTCGAAGGCCACCGGCTCGTCGACGTCCACGGCTTCCAGCAGCGCTGCAAGCAGTACCCAGACCTCCAGGTGCTAATCTCAAGGTTGACACAGGCGCTTTTGCCTCCCTCTTTGCCATTCTTGCCTCTGCTGGTCTCGCATTGGCTATCTAAATGGAATGTGTGTCATTGTGTGTTAGGGACATTCTTTTTTCCGTAGATATTTACTCTTATGTCCTTCGTTATTTATGAATCAATCATCGTTCCTTGACTCCCTGTTCCCTCCAGTCTCCCTAGTAAGGTCCGAACAACCCGGTCATTTCTGACTAGGTGACGAGCCTCCCAAGACGCAGTTACGTGAGAGATTCACATCAAGTGTCTGAAACATACGCATACATCTACGGTTGTACACACAAAGTCTGCTCTCCTCAAGGAAACTCTACCCCAGCAAAGCCCATCAAATCAGGCACATCGATGTCTGCACATAAACGTGAGCACCTGTTGTGGAGGCGAACGCCAGGAATTGGACGATCACAAGTGGATCAATCTCAGAATGGAATGATACTTAACGGTCTTCTGTGTGCTTCATTCGAGAAGCGTACTCGCATTGGGCACCTGCGGCGTTGGGGTAGGAACAAGATCCTCAATCATAAATGCCCTGAGGAAACCGAGCGGGAGATAGAAGCCTATACACTGACCTGGTCCGAAGATGAATTCGCCTCCATTCTGGGTGATATCGCCACTTTTTCCACTAATTATACTGAGAGGGAATGAAGTGCATCCTAGGGCACCCACACACACACGAAACGTGAGTCCATTCACATGCATATGACACTGACGAAACAAATTTGGAAAGGGGGACGGAAGGGGGAGGGGGGAGGCACAAATCAGTGAGAGAATGAGACACGTACCCAAGTGCTCTTTATGATGGTCATGGTTCTATTTCTCGGTACGTAACTGGGCGGATTCCCACCCTTGGGTGTCCTAGAGATAGCGGGGGCGGTCATGCCAAGGTGGAAATAAATGGCCCTCGATGGGTCTGCGTATCCTGCTCCTTGGAATCCTACATCCTCTGTTAGAGGTGTATGCAAAAGAAGTGAGCCAGTCACTCGGTGGTGCCAATGACAACGATAACCCAGCGTCGGGCGCAAGAGGTCATCGTGGCCCACAACACATACCACGGTATTGTTTGAGCATGGACGGATCCCCGCATCCAACGATGACCAAGTCGGTATTTGCAGCGTCCAATGCCTCCTTTCGTACTTTTGCTAGCTCAGTAACATAAGCCTGTAAGTCCATCGCCATCGAATCACTCCACTCAGGTGAACAAGATATTTCAAAATATGAACGAAGGCACTCGCCTTGCAAGTCTGAAAAAGTAGGTAGTACTAGCCAGTGTCAATAGTGAAATGACTCCAGAAAATAATTACGTTGAGCTCACACCGCAGAAGAAGTGACCTGGGAAGAATATTAGTGAAGATGCTGGTGACGCCACTTGTTTAAATTATCCCTCAAATACTCACGAATGAACACAACGATCACACGTTTCGAAGCATACAGGGACCCAAAGGACAACTGACCCACGGCCCAGGAGATGGATTAACGCTTGAAAAAATAATGTGGGAGCCAGTCAAGGCCCATGCCTTTTGTCCATCTTCGTTGAAGACTTCCATAGTGGAGAGCTTGTCTAGATCAGCTTTGCCTGGAATTCCTGTCATGGTGGTTCTTGATTGAGGTCGAAGAATATGGGAAATCCACAAGGCAGACTGCAGCTGGATCCTCTGGATCGAAGGCGGAGCAAGTCACGGGTCACTATTGATCTTTGGTGCCGCCCCACACGCCCGAACGCGACGAGTTCTCGTATTCGCGAGTTACCGACGGGACTAGGATGTCTACAAAACATAAGTCTATCGGCGAGGACCTCTGGAAGACTCGCACAGACAAAATAGTGCGTTGGGATCCAACCCCGCTAACGCATGAAGCCTGACAACACACCCAGAACGCGGAGCTCTTCGCATTCACGTACGGGGCACTGGTAGTACAACTTATCCAAGATTACGAAGATTATGCGGAAGTGAACAAGCAACTAGAGCTTATGTATGTCCTGCAGCCCCGTGAGATACAGCCTGCTGAGTCTCCATCGCACAATACTAGGGGGTACAATATTGGGATACGGCTGATTGAAGATTTCCTAGCCCGCTCAAGTCTAGGACGATGTACAGACTTCAAGGAAGTTGGCGAAGTCGTGGCAAAAGTAAGTAGGTTCGGTTGGTCTTTTCACTATCTGTCTGTCATGACGTCTGGTTGCGGCAGGTCGGTTTCAAAACGTTCCTTAATGTCGTTCCCAGCATTACCCATGCGGCAACTTCGAGTGCGCCGTCCAGCGGACCATCTAACACTTCGCAAGCCATATCCTCCTTCACCCTTACATTCGAGAAAACCCATTAGCTGAGTTCGTCGAACTCCCTGAAGAAGCTCTCGATGGAGGTTTGTGGTTCAGTAATGTATTCTGTGGGGTCCTTCGTGGTTGTTTAGAAATGGTTCGTCTCAAGCCACAACTTCTTACAACAGTGACAGACTGAAAATATTGCGCATCGAGGTCCAAATGCAAGTTGAGGCAAAATTCTTATCAGATGTCTTGAGAGGGGATGAAACAACTGAAGTCAAAGTCACGCTGCTGAGGCACTTGGAGGAGGAGATGCCTGCCGGGGACGATTGACCAATACGGTGGAAATACATTGCTTGCATTGCATCCCGTATTAGTGACAGCTGGAATTGATGCCCGATTGTGAGGCGACGACGACGGCCACCAGCGTCGCGACGTAAGATGTGGGGGACTCTAACATTAGGACGAATCTGTCCCAAAGCCTTCTCCGTCTGGACCCTTCCAATCTACTAGTGCCCACTTCCACACTTTGACTTCAAGAGGCACATATCCTGAGGGCGGCACCCTTGTTGTAGCTTTCTCTGGTTCCGCCGTTCAATCTTGGCTATTTTCCTTTCGAGCTCCCCAACTTCATCGTTTGTCAGGGGCTTACGCCGGATCAGGATCTTGCGGACCTCGTTCCTCTCGACCATATCCGTCAGAACAAAGTGTTTTAAAAACCTGAGGCCACAAGACAATGACTGAGAACGACCGCAAAAGTATTACAAACTAAGGGAAAGAGGAGACATTACATACCGAATTGATCGGATGGGGTGATCGGGATACTCTGGTTGTGGTTGGTTCTGCCTCGCCCAATAGGGACGATGTTCTGGAGGCCCAGGTACTTCGACGAATTTGTTGTGTACACGCTCATAGATATCATGCGTGTTAAGAGGCTGTTCCTCATCGAGAATACGACGAACCATAGCCCGGGCCTCGGGGGGAATGATGGGCTGAAGCTTTGGGACTTTCCTCGGCAGTCTCATGAATAGTGACCGGAGATCCCCGCGCACCTTCCTCGCTTTCAAGTTGTGGCTGCCAGATTTGTCGTCGAATGCTGCAAAGAAAGCTCTCCAGTGCGTCTAGATCGAAATTATTCTCGTTTCCGAGGGTGTCCAATTGTCTACTGTGGGCTCCCCCTTTCGCTATCTCGGTCAAAAAGGACGAAGTCCAAATATCTTTAATCGACGAAGTCGCGCTTCCAATTCTCTGCCTCCGGCCTTACGTTCTGTCTCGGCTACGCGTGAGGAGGGTTCTCGTCTTCAAACTCTTTCACACTCTGGAATCAGGTTCAAGGACTTTCAGGAATGTGGCCTGATCAGCCAGGACACCGTTGATATCATTCCTTTCGAATACTGCACCCGTGTTCAGGCCGAAACTTTGGGTCCTATCCTTGAGGGACGTGATATGTAGGCGTATTAAATCCCCCATAATCTGGAGCGGCCTCTAAGCATTTTTCCATAGACTAGTGCGTGCCAAGACTGGGACCGGAAAAACTATCGCCTTCATGCTGCCTGCCATCGAACGCTTGCTGAAACAGAGGACAGCTCCGGATCGACATCATGTTTCTATTCTTGTCCTTTCTCCTACCCGCGAATTAGCCCAGCATATTGCCAAGGAGAGCGTCTCTATCGTCGCTGGCCGGCGATCTATAGAAGTGCAGTGTGTAGTAGGGGGGACGAACATGCAGACGGAGGCCGCCCGCTTTGACAAAAATAGAATTGATATACTTGTTGCCGTATGTCAATATTCATGGCAGTCCTCTGTCGCTCTCCTTGGATCAAGGCCGTTTCGACCTGACCCTGACCCGTTCGTTTGTGGACAGACCCCGGATCGGCTTATTGATCATATACGGGACTCTAATCTCGGTCCTCGATTCAAGTTTCTCCAGTGTCTAGTACTTGACGGTTAGAGTCTTTGCACCCAATGTCCTGGCGGTAGCTCAAAATGGGTATGGGCTCCAGAAGCAGACAGACTACTTGATCAGGGATTTATGCCCGCAATCCAAACGATTCTTGGATCACTCCCAGACAGGAACACTCGTCCCCGGTGAGTATCAATTTAGGAGCTTAGGAGCTGTATGCAAGGACATGGAATTAATCTCCACCCTTCTTCGCCAAGGCAAACTCTACTATTTTCGGCAACGCTCCCCGAGAAAGTAAAAATGGTGTGAATTATCTTGTACCCCTTGCGATCGTTCTCCTGATTGCATCATTTGAAGCTGTCCTCTGCTGCTCTTCTTCCAACGTACCGCTACATCTCCACCATTTCTGAGACCGAGCAAAGTACATGAGCATGTAAACCAGAATATGGGCCAACCCGACCATCATATGAGCTGCCGTCCCTAAGTAAAGGACATACGGTCAGCGTAGAATCGATTTCAGTATCCTATCCTCCCTCCATGTCCTGCGGTGTGCCTCCATACGAATAAAAATGCAAATGACTATTACGAGCCATGTTTCTCCGGTGCTTCAGGTGAGTCGGGATCATAGGATGTATGACGTCTTTGCTGACTGAAATCCATATATCCTCCTGTCGTGTTCCGGTTCGCTCGAGTTCCAGGAGAATAAGTGGATGATTGAGAAGATCAAGAGTGACAGTTTTGCAAGCAATTATGAGGAAGAACGCCCACCGGTCGCGTACACCACGCCTTGGCTTTATCAGCTCAAGATCATTACTCCGAGGACTTTTCGATCTTTACGATCGACTGATCACCGCATCGTGTGGATTGGAATGGATCTTGCCTGTAATCATATCGCCCAAGTGGATCCCATGTTCATCATGGGGCGACGGACATTCATCCGTGAAGCAAGTTCGAAGACGTACTGGCAGCCGATCCCTGCCATCGCTCGGCTTGCGGCGGAGATGCCGTACTCTGTCTTGTGTGGGATCGTGTACTATTTTTTGTAGTACTTCCCGACCAGGTTCAAGTTTTCCTTGTCCCGGGCTGGGACGATAGGTTGCCGCGTTCCTCAATCCCTTCTTACCTGTTCTCTTCTACATGAAAATAATGCATACATCTTAATATATGCCCTCTGTGGAATCCCTTACGAGCTCAATTGAACACAGGTAGAACAGTACCTTACCTCTTATGAAAAATAGCCACATGACAACCGGGAATTGACGCTTGTTGCCGCTACCCGATATGTGGCCCGGTTAGGGTTAGTGTTGCCGCGACTCGGTTTTGAGTCGACTTGAGTCAAGCCCCAAGATTGACTACAACCCAATTACAGTGCTGACTTGGCTGTCAGCTCAAGTCAATTTCAGAGGAAAACAAGTACAAATACTCGTTCATCGATAGCAAATAACGAGTACTGTGCAGAAAATTTGATCCATGCCACCTTGTGAGTCTATGATGCCGGGCCCTCTAGGATAATATGTCCAACACGCTTACCTGCATCAAGGGAATCACATATATCAAGCTTAATTCGTGGATGATGATGGCGTGAAAATGAGTGGCAACGAGCTTGCCATTTACATCAAGCTACCAAGGCAAAGTAAACTTCTTCCACCTCTTTATGCCCTCAGGCTGGTTCTTCTTATGCCCTTCATCCGAATCATCGTTCCGCATTGACAAGTACCGACACTTTCCTCTGTTCAAACCCTCTGATTTGATGCTGTTGCATGAATCTCTAGCTACAGTTGACATTTGATCCAGAGGACAGGGCAGGCTTTTCAGTAGTATTGCTATTAGACACAAATATTTGACTCAAGGTCGACTTCGAGTCAAAATCAGGTGAAACTAAACGTGACATGATCCGTGACAGACGCCGTGACTGAGTTGTGGTCACAAAAATCAAGCCAACATCGGGACAACGATAACTCCTCAACAACGCAATGTAGTCACAATCGGTCTGCGGAAACGGCCCCGTCTGTCAATGGTAAGTTCTTTCTATTAGTCTTGGATCGGACGTGTAATTGAGGGGGTCAGTCATCCACAGCAAATCGCATATTGGCGAAGGCGAGCAAGTTCTTTTCTTTTCGAATGTTGCGTATCCTTCCTCATAGTTCACCTTGCACCCCGGCTCAACTGCGTTATGCTCCTGATTGGAAACAAACCAACGGGCAGCTTTCGCTTCCTAGAGATTCAACGACAATAATTGATTTCTGCATAATCCACCCCTCCGCGAGAAGCCCGTAAACACCGTCTTACCGTATTGCCTCTAATTTCTTGCCGTAAGGACTCCCGGAATTGGACCCGTCAGTGAGCGTACACTAAAGGAAACGAGTGTCAAGAGTTGCGCGGATGTGTACGTTCATCGTGCCATTATCTCCCCTATGGAGAAACGGCTCGGATTGCGTGGTCTTTTGAAGGCGTATATGTATGTATGGGGCTATCGACGAGTGCTTTCCAGCCCCCGTCCCGCAAGCTGCGAAAGAACGTCGGGGTGGAGACGTATTGCGATCTTCCATCTGCAGCTTTCTTCCACGCTAATATTGGTTCTTATAGGCCATTCAGCGCGTTCAATGATAAGGACAAGCTCTCTGGAGATTGGTGAAAGTCCCCCCCCCCCCTGGAGGAAGATTTGGTACGCGCTGGGTGGGCGGGCCGTACCAATAGGCTCGAGTACAAATTGGATGATTTCTAAAGTGTGCCAAGACTACGTGGGAATATCTGGAGAACATTTTGATCGTTACCTTCGTCTATGAAGCATTCACTCGGGAGAAGGCACTACCATGCTACATTACCACCAAAGAGGCCATTCTAGCGGCCGCAAACACCTCTTCCTTTCTGAATCTCCCTTGACTCTCAGTCTCACGGATTTCGCGTAACTACTCCCAAAGACTTCCAACCACATGCAGACTGTATTGGGTAGGTAAGATTAACATTTGGGACACCTCGGTATCTTCGGGATGTGCATATTCTCACGCAATCAATAGATTAGTCCCTCGGCAATAGGAATGAACCACAAGCACAGAAACGCATGATACAAGATAACGAAGACGAAGATGGTAACCTTATGATTGATCATTCATTGCCTGTTCATGCAAAAATGACTGATCAGGAAGACGATCGCGCACAATGAGATACCAAAATAGCAACGATACCTGCTCGATGGGGAGATATATCCCCGGGAACTTGCCCGACTAAGAGGGGTTCTAGGGATGTGCCACAGCCTGAAGCACCTGCACACCGCAGCCCACGACTCAAACGGTCGTAAGTATAATAACAGCTTATGCACTATGGTATATCGAGTATCATAACATTTGACATACGTATGTGCCCGGTACTGCCAATTTCGATCAACGAGGCCTCAAGACCATACATCACACCTGTCCGCGCCCTGGTGTCAAACCTTGGAGTCCATGCTTTTGAGTGCGATAACATCCTTCGACCCCAGCACCACGAAGTCGTCCTTTGGCTCAAGTGCATCGCTGCGGTTTAGATGCCGACTGCCGGAACAAACTCGATTTGCATTTGTCCCAGCCGGGGGCCCAGTCCTCATGTCTGGGGTAGGGAAGGTTCTACCGCTAATCGCATGGGGAGGATGTGACAAGGGCAAGTGTCGCCGCAGGCGAACTGGAGGGTTTTCTGTTTCCTCCACACGCCACGTCCGCAGGTTCAATGTCATTCGGTTGATCATGGCAGAGCCTAGGCCTATCAGCAGGAATAGACCGCTGTAAGTAACCGCTGGCTGACAGACAAAGGGGGGGAGAGGATTGGTCAGGATTCCATAGATGAGGCGGATAAGACGACCCACGTCTTGATGGATAAATAGGATCATGTTTGCCAAGCGAGCACTAAAGATCGTGATGAAATATATAACTCCGTCACTGGTCCAACCAATCGCAATAAATTTCTGATAGGAGGGTGGGAGGAATCAAGGATACAAACCGCAGCATGAGGGTGGCGATGGAATGCACTTCCATCCTGACTGGCCCGATGACTTTGTGCATCGTCATTAGGAAGACGACGGTTTCAAACAATAGCTTCGAGTCGAAGGGTATGCCAATAGAGAAGAAGCAGTTAGTGGGAGTAGAGTGATTGAGGTAGCGAGACGGACTGAAGGAAGCCAGACTACGAAGTAACTGGGTGGCAACCGGGCCCCGGGGATGCAGACTTTCAGATCCTTTATCACCACGACCGTCCCTAGCACGAAAGAAAGGCGTCAGTATGAGTCCGCCGTCCCTTGAACCGATGCCTCACTGGCAATCCTTGAGGCATATGTAGTCGTAGGGATTAATGTGCCAGCTGAACTGCACGCGAACGCAATACCCAGAGCGATACCGATCGAGCGACGTGCACCCCATAAGGCGTGTACGCGGACAGCGAGAAGGACTGAAACAAGCCAGAATTTGTTAGAGAAGGAAGTCCAAGACAAGATCATGAATATACTGGACCATCCCACTGCAATTGATGGAAATTAATAGGTTGGTATTGGCAGCAGAAACCTTGACTTACACTAGCAAAAACGAACATATCTAGAATGGTTACTACGAAGAGTCCCCGCTTACAGCTATGAAGGATGGTATGGTAGGAGGCGGGAGGGCATGCTGGGAGATATACATACCTCTATACAGCCAAGCCACGAATAAACATGACACCTCGCGAGATCATTCATTAGACAGACTCACCGGGACATCGAACGTGAAGGCGGTTACAGCTAATCACACCTACTCAGTTTGCGAATTCGTACGGAGGAATAAAGGCCCTCACTTATTAGGGAATTTCTAATGGGGCCGTTAATTCATGTTCTTCTTCGACAGCAGCATAACTCACATAATGGCCACCAGGGAGAGGTATCGGTTCTGCCGATCGTATATCAGCCTAATGTTCAAGAGTCCAAATTTTGTTTCACCACACCATAAGGAAACCGATCTTGACCAAGGTCCACTTCGACGGCCAAATGTATTTAATCTGTGCATGAAGATCGGTAGATAGTTCGCAGGTGTCTGGAAGTTGACACTCACCTCATCGGACAGAGTGAGGAAGTAATCATAAATGAGAATCACCAGACTGTACCAAGGAGATCAGTATTTTTGCATATGTTCGAGGGAAACCTTAAAGCCAACCCAGCCGCTGATGTAGCACCACGTCCGACAATGTATCAGTGTGGCCAAATATTCGGAGACGAGGGCCTCGCACATTGGAAGTGTTGGGTCAACTCGATTTTCCAGACAATTTCATTGATGATGGAAGGGGAAGCGGTAGGATCCCAGGGGACGCTCATATACAGATCCTCTAGGGGAAGCAGCGTGGGGGAAGGAGCATCGAGTTCCAGAAAACATTTTCACTTGATAATTATACTCCATGAACCGGTGAGGAAACCGGGAAGGACCAGCCGAAGGCCACGACGTTACTGTATGTCAAAGGTCCCGCATTTTCCCCATACAAGGGGAAACACATGGTCATACGGGATTCAAATACGCCTTGGTAACCCTGACTGGCCAAATAGTACCCAGTATTGCTGCCCTCAGAACCCCATCGGCGGCCGGGCTAAAATGGCACTCTGATGACTATATATTAGGGGTGAACTTCGTAGCCTCTGCAGAGTTGTTGGTGCGAGGCTATTATTTAAGGCTTGTGAATTTCACGTGCAACCCGGAGCCACCCGAACTTCACGTGATACACTGAGCGGCCGCTCCGCTACCACATTTTTACGGCCGCTTGCTCAGCCAGTTCTCTGTTTAAATTTCTGCCAATTTATCGGCACATGATCTTGATTCTGTAACATCTCATTCAACCCCTCTGTGGATACCCATTCATAATATTCCTTGAAGTCAGCTCTCTGGTGGTGTTACAGTACCGTATGCCTGTGCTGTTTCTTGAGTCGCTGATTTCAAATGTTGGCCCTGGAGTCTGTGCACTCAGTGATCGGTACTATTCTCTGGGCGGACTGTATCAGGGCCACAAAGGGGCATTGAGTGGCAACCGACATCTGACCCCGCAAAAACTGTGCGCTGCGGCTGATGCCATCTGACACCCGTGACTCTTGAAAGTCTAGGTTAATTAGCCGGACCGGGGGTGGCTAATTAGCTGGATTTTCTGTCATCCGTCACTGTTGCAGGTAAACCAGATACAGCGGCCCATTGGGCATTTGAACCCAGTTTTTAATCGGTAGAGTGTATCTGTTGCACTGAGAGGTAGGAAGTGTCAATAAAATTGCGAATAGCAACGATAATATCAAGATGCTTCTCATCCAGAATTGTAAGGGTCATAGCGGAGAGGTTAACAGTGAATCCAATGATCTCAAGGGAGTTCCCCTAGACCTGTTTAGACTCCTCATGCATGACCCCAATATAATCCCAAAGTAGAAGGAGATACACCTGCTTCTTGGGCAGAAAACTCATGATAAGGCAGATAGAGAACAAGCTCAGGTCCATCTCATAGGAGAATACATCATCAATATAATGAAGAATATCCTCCAAGCCCAAGACATGGATAGCAACCCAAGCAACAAGGCAAAAAAAGAGACAGAAAAAGGCAACCTGAAGCCCAGTTCCCAAAAACAGCACAACACTCAACAGAGACCATACAATCTGACAAATCTGATAATGTGGGCACAAAGGGAGTCGATATGCGGCAGAGATATCAGACTTCAAAAGGTAAGCAGGAGCACGACCGTAACACTTGACAGTGCTGCGGAGACAGTGCCCAAAATCAAGCAAACCACCAGGACACATATGGCCTTCCTCAACAAGGATAAAGGAATTTGGGGAGTGTGCTCCTGCACTGTGATCATTAACAAGGCAATACTTTTTGGAAGAATGAGGCTTAGGAACTATGAAAATGGGGGGACAAACCATCCCAGGAAGGAGCTGAGATCCAAAACACTCCGAATAGCGTCCGGCTTGAATCTCAATGTCTCACTGATTACAAAGGAAGTCTAACTCATCCTCAGAGAGCTGGATGGAGCAAGAACTGTCATAATCCAGGGGGCATGAAGAATTCATAGAAGAGGTGTCAGCAAAAGGCCAAAAACCATGGGTAAAACCATGACACAACAAGGGCAAGGCAGGCGAGACCACCTTCGCCGCCATAAAAGATAGGCTGCCTTTGCCATTCGCATTTGTGTCCGTGCTCAGAGGTCGCATGCCTTCACCTGGCACTTCCTGCGATGTTACAGAGGGACCGGAGGGCTGATATCCAGACATAAAAGAGTGCACCCTGTTCCACCGACAGAAGACGTTCAGGTCCGTTTCCAGTGCTCGCTAATAGGCAGAGTCCTCCATCTGGATGTATCGATTGGGGACATGTTCCTGTGAGGTGACAGCGACGTTATCCCCATGCAGTACGCAGTATGAGCAGAAGCCAGCGACACCCGACTTTAGAGTCGGGGATGGGCGCTTGTCGCCGCTACCGATCCTGGTACGACCTTCGTATCCCAAGGTAATTTTTTCCTGGACACTGGCTCAGCGGACCATAACTTGACTGGATCAGACTCGGCACTCCCTCACGTCCTGCTTGCTTCAGTCTGTATCCCATCCTCCCATTCAGCACATCAGTTGAACATCCACGCTGGACATATGGGGAATACCCAAGTTACAATGCAGTAATCACTCGGATGCAAATATATGGACCGTGTAGTTATGTCTCGGATTTCCACCACACTTCAGCAAATTGCACAAGCTTGGCCCCGCGATGCCCTGAGGCCGACGATTCAGTTTAGCCAAGTCCTCGTTTTCCTTGCGAGCTCAGACAGTGTAAAGTTTCGTGCGGTTGCCGCTGCTCGCGCATTGACGGAGAATCGTGGCAAGAACCAGGTTCGTGTGTAATCGGATGATGATGGGCAGGCCGTCTTCGGATCTCATATTCTTGTATTCTAGTTCTCTCTGACAGAGAAGATGACGATTCCCTCATCTTCACCCGACCACTACACCCGACTTCTGGACGGACTAGAGAAAAGCCTCAATCGGGGGAGACGCAGTTGGATTGAGCGTTTGTTTTCTCTATGAGTGGGTTTGCCGTGCCATGCGCTCTCATATATTCGTTCATTGGTCGGTCACTCCCAGGTACTAAGTTAGACGCCTGACATTGGCATCATACAGATCGATATTTAAGCAATGGTGTATTTCCCGTACTGCTTTTCGGGGTCGAAGACCTACATACGAAATCTTGTTGAACCAAAGGATCTGAAGTTGGGTCTCACCCAAATACAAGACTCACCTCCCATCGTGATGCTGGAAATATGTGCTTCGAGCGCTGATACCATGATCGCTCGACAACCTTTCCTGCGTGGGACTGCAAGACGATGATAAGGTGAATGGTAAGAGATCCTAAGAAGCGAAGCAATCTCGACACACCTCATCCTTCTCGATAGTGGCGTCTGCAATAAGGCGAACGTCGTCGTGCACATCAAAATTAAATAGTGGCCCTGACTTCCCTCGCGCCTTGTTGACGATGAAGTCGTAAAACGTGTAATGCTATGAAAGAGACGTGCGATCGATAATCTCCATAATTCTGAACAATAACACATACGTGCGGGATGATGAGATCCTCTTTGATGTACATGAGATTGTCCACACTGACTCCCCGAAGTTCCGGAAACTGCTGACGGCACTTTTCAAGAAAACTTTCAATATCGTCACCTTTCTTGCACTGTTGAGGCGTGCACTTCAGTAGAAGTTGAGATATCAAATGTCCGCGACGAGCCTTCACGCTTTTCCGATGGCCACTGCCATCCCAATAACTGTAGACAATTTCGATCTCTTCGTTTTTGAGTGCCTCTTGTTTGTGAAGCCACTCTTGACGAAGCTCCTCCCTCGCCCGACGCTCATCTTCTTCTCGCTCGCGATCAGGAAGAAATGAGGTATCGACGGAAGGGTTCTTGATCAGTTTAGCACGTTTCGGCGCAGGACCTATTGAAGGACTACATTAAGAAGAGATCAAGTCAACGAAGGTCATTTTTGCTTACCAGTCTCAGCGTCACTAGCACCCCTATTCGATAATCCAGCCGCTCCCTCATTTTGAGCAGCCTGTGTGTCACCCTCATCATCCATGGCAAAGGACAGCTTGAACTTTCCCTCCGCTTTCTTCCTTTTCTTCTTTGTTTTTTCTTCTCTAAGCGAGTCCTCCATGGAATGGGACGACGCACCCGCCAATTCGTCAATGACCCGCCAGAGACAAAGCATTAGGTGTAGACTCACTTGAGTTCGTCTGTCTGAGCCGCGGCGCGTGCTTTGGCCTCTTCCAATTCTTTCCGCTTATTTTGAAAGTCTTCCAATCGAACGAGGCCAACTGTTGACTTCTTCAGAGTTTCCTCCATAGAATCATTCTGTCCAACAAAACGGTTTGACCCTGGTCGACTTTTCTCTGTTTCCTAGACGGATTTGAGATTCATGCCATAGGTAGATGGGAGCAACACCTGAATAGTATACCTTTACTATAGCTTCGCGTTGCCGCTCGAAGTCAAGCATCATGTCAGAACGGGCCTTGTTCAATGCAGCCTATTATTGGTCCCCTTAGCCTATATGCAGACAAGGACAATTAGGTCAGGAACCGCTTTCCTGTCTACGTTGTTCAGACTGGCTTGAAGACATGGTGATGGGGGGTACACCTGCGGAAGTTGCCGCAACAGTCATTCAACAATGTAAGTCGTTCTTTGCTAGATTCATTACCAGCAGAGACACGCTTGATTCTGAAGCCCCGTCCTTAGGCTCATTCTGGGCAAGAACTTACCCGACCACCAGGCGCTGAAAGTGTGGATTTATCCGTACAAATCGTTGATATATCTACTAACTGCAGGTTCAGATTGCTTTAACCTCCTTTTATGGGATTGGGAGGCATACGGCTACTCGTGTCATGGCCCGATATTCTATTCACGATTCTACTCGCGTCAGCCAACTCACACAAAGTCAACTTACATCCTTGACGGCGTTTCTTTCTTCTCCTGCTACATCTCCAAGACCTCCACGCAACCCTCTCGCGGCTCCGAAATATGGCCTTCTGTATTCAGCAGCCTCGAATGTTGGGTCAAGACCAGCGGCAAAAACGATCCGCGCACGGGATGAGTTGGCGGAACTGAAGATCGAGAGTGAACTGAGGCGAGAAGTTCGAGATAATATCGCACATCACCGGGCAGTGGGGACGTATGTAGGTCGGAGGCATGCTATGGGTCTACCGGTTAGGGGGCAGAATACCCGGAGCAATGCAAAGACGGCCAGGAAACTCAACAAGATCGAGCGTAGAGGGTAAAGGTCGCCTGGAACAGCTCTGGGGTGAATTGCTTGTGATCGAATTTATGATTCTCGGCGTCACCATCCCAAGGATTGAGAATATTCCCTCGATCGCAGACACACATATATACACCGAAGACGAACGAACCCTTTAATTATCTTATGATTGTACCCTGGTCCAATCTCCACTCTTACCACCGACTTTACTAGTCACCATGATATCCTGAATCTTGAATGTCGCCATCAGATGAAGCGGAAATGTGGATAGGCAACCCGCAAGACACCTACGACCATCTCTTTTCCCGCGACCGCCTTCACCATGTCCCAAACAGTCAAAAGGGAAACACTCACAGCTGTAAGCGCCTCCATCTCCACGCCAGTTTTCGCGTCACATTCCACAGTCGCCGTACAACGGATACTCTGCGTTTCTCGAACAGGCGACAGTTCCACTTGAATACGTGTCAGGGGATCGGGTGACAGAGCGGGATGAGCGTCGATGTGGCCTTGCATGCCATGATACCAGCGAGCTGGGCGACGGTTAACACGTTGCCCTTGGAGCGGGCTTTGGCTTTGGCTTTCTCCAAAGTAGAGACTGACGTTGAATTCTCGGCAGTACTCCCGGGCTGTATGGAAGGCGAATTGAGATGGGGCACGGTCCCAGCCACGAGATCGAAAAGCATCCCGAGTCAGAACGATTCGACCAGTCGCCACGGCTTGTCTCCGTGTCACTGCTTTGTGGCCCACATCCACCATGGTAGGGCGCCCATGATCATCAATGTGACTGAAGGAGGGACTTGCTTTCGCGTCCGTAATGAGAGGTGAGGGGTTTGCAGAATTATGGTTTCCCTGAGTGTGAATATGACGCACACCTGCCTGCATCGGGATATATATCGGAATTGAAAGGACCCTTGAAGAATTGGGGAGGCGCGAGGACATGTTGGTTGACTGGGGTCGAGGAGTTAGACGGCTCCTTTGCTCGATAGATAGAGTCACGGCACTTGAGGAAACATGTGAGGGGATTTGGTCTAGAATTCGAAAAATGTTCAAAACAACAGAAGTAACCAATATCCACTCACAACAGAGACGTAGGAAAGGAAAGCAGAATTGAGAGGTACTCAACCTCCAATTAAAATCATGGGACGATTGTGAATAACATCTATATCCTCCATCCCAGCATGCTTTTCTTTCTTGTTACCGACAGCCCGTCCGATGACGCCTAGCAAAGCTTCGTCGGAAGCGCCAGAACGCATGGCGTCTCGCAAGGATACTTCAGTAGAATCGAAGAGACACACCTAAAGTAATGAGTGGGCTTAGTGTCTTCCCAAAAAGCTCAGAGCACGAGGTTCTACTTTTATCTGGCCATCTGCCGTAATGCGAAGCCGATTGCACGATCCACAGAAATGGTCTGACATGCTGCTGATGAAACCGAAACTACCACGGTATCCCGGAATCACATATGATCGAGCAGTGTCATTCAGCTCGTCGGAAGCTTTGCGGACACCGGGATGCCTTTGGGAAATGATGTGCAGAAGTTCTGAAGAGGGAATCATCTTATCCTTCTGCCAAGAATTACCTGAAGAATCAATTAGGTTGGTGCGAAGTGCCAAAGCTGGATGATTTTCGGCACCACGCACCCGTAAACGGCATAAACTAAATCGAGAACAACGTCCCTTCAGTACGTGCCAATATCTTCAACGCCAATACACACCTCGATGAATCGGACCGACAACCTTGTCTTCTTCGTCAAGTCCACAAAATCTAATATTTCCCCATCGTTCACATCCTTCATAACGACAACGTTAAGTTTGACAGATCGGAGCAATGGATTATTCAAAGCCATGTCGAGGGCGCGGAGAACCGCTTCGTGTCCACGGCGCCGTGTGATTAATTCGAACTTGAATGGATCGAAGGTATCCAGACTCAGGTTCAGATGGGTCAAACCACTCTTCACGAGGTCTGACAGCTTTCGTGAGAGAACGAGACCGTTTGTGGTCATCCCGATCGATTTCAAGCCCAGAGGACGAAGTTCGTTGAGCCGACCTGCAATCCTCCTGCGTTTGACTCATGGAGAAGGGGATCGAGTTGGATCGAATGCTCACCAACAATGTCAACGATGTTCTTGCGGATCGTCGGCTCTCCTCCCGTGAGCCTGATTTTCGTGACTCCACTACGAACGAAGAGCGTAGCCAATCTGATGACTTCATCGTCCGTCAGAATATGCTCCTTGGAGAAAGCTCGATGCCATCGCTAGGCATGCAGTAAAAACCTAACGAGAATGAAAATATAACCTCGAGCTGTTCCACGTCCCAAAGGTAGACTAACATCGGAGGTTGCACTTTTCTGTAAGCGAAATGCGGAGGTAATCATGTTTCCTCTGGAATCCATCGACCAGCGAGGGTGAAAAGGGACGCTGTGAGTCGATCTGTGCTATCTTGCCCTGCGCACCCATTACCACACTCGATCAGAGTTGGACCCTCAGTCATAGCTGTAGTTTAAGCAGACCTGCACGCTTTGGCGTTTTGGGATGAGAGGCGGAGACACAGCTGAACGCAGCATGACCATCATGATGAGCTCGGGAAGGAATTCGAAGAGCAACGATTCGAGGATACCTCCGTGAACGAAGTGCCAGCATCTCACTGCAATGCAATGTCGCTGGTGGCTCCCAACGTATTCAGTCGTTGGAGTCAAGTTTATTTCCCCAATATGGTCATTGCGTCGGCCGAAAGATTTCGGCCGGGTTCTTAACCTTGCAGAAGGAGACCACCAACCAATAATATGATTGTTTTGAAAGACAACAGCTCCTCCCAGCTGCGCGCAGATCCAAGCACTTTTTCGGGAAATGTGCACAGACCTAGATAGGCTGACTAACCGTAGGCGACCACTTCGACTTCAACATACCGAAGGTTGTAATTAGCTCTGTTGCTATATATCAGTACTTCAGGGGTGTCTCCGAGAGAGAAAAATCAATTCACCGCCAAACAAACGAGAATTCCATCAAGGTTCCTTGAGTCCATGTCAAGGGCTTGGCAGAAACGTTGCAGTCTAATTCTAGGTTTTCTGACTGCATGACTTGAATATAAATGTCCAGGGTGCTTTGGATCCTTGACATGGTCATTTGTGCTGAAGAAATAAAATACATTTGCGAGATTACAGGTCGCCACGAGATTTCCTCCATCATTCAAGTGAAAAATCAGATGGTCCACTGGTTGATACAGTACGCATTCACAGGGATAGTTACCGGTCATGTCGGGAGGATTCACCTTGTCTTGGTTGTGGCTGCTGCTGCTGCTGTTGCCACGTTGGCCCAAGGGGCTGTGACTGATACGGGGCGTACTGCTGCTGTTGAGAGAACGGAGGAATTGGCGGAGGGGGTGGGATTGACGAGTATGGCTGACGAGTGGGGGCTGCAGGGGAGGCGATGGAACCCCTTGCGAGGAGTGATATTGTTGTGTAGGGGGCGGTGGATAAATCCCACCCTGGGGCTGTGGCAGCAACGAGCCATTATAAGAATCCAAGGCAAATTGGGAGGAAAGCCCAGGCGTATTGAAGAGAGTGCTGTACGGATCCGGGGCGGTCGGAGCAGAAGGCAAGTATTGCGGTCTCTGCGAAGGTGGGGGAGGGAGACCATACTGCGGCATCTGCAGGGCTGCGTAAGGAGAGGACTCCTGGTTGCTGTGACTTGCCTGACGCGGGTTGGGTGGTGGAGGAAAGGATTGAGAATAGCTAGGCTGAGGCGATGGTGCTGGATGGGATGGCGGAGGTGGGGGTCGAGAAGCCCAAGATGGCGTAGGGGCACTGGAGGGAGAGAGACTCACGGAAGCAAGTGAGGCTGAAAGATCGTAGGACGATACAGGAGGAGGTGGGGGGCCTGGGGCTTCTCTGGTAGAGGGAGAGGTGCAGCCGGAGTTGCCAGTCGGCGTTTCGTCTCGGCTTGCGATGCAAGAGTCTCCCTTTCTGAGGTCCTTGCCCGCACAAAGTCGTCCACATTCCGTTTCAAGGTCTTGGCAAGATTATCAAGTTCCCGATAAAACTCCTTGCCCTTCCTACATCGCAAGACAACAGGAGATAAGTACGCCAAAAGCCGATAATGCAGTAGGAACATAGACATACTTGAACCCCTCGCGCACCCTAATCCAGGAATCCCTTGACTGTATGAGTCGTGACACAAGATTCTCCTTCCTCTTATCCTTCCCTTCAGCCTTTCGGATCAAATCCCGCCCTCGTCCGGTCTTAAGGCTCCTCCATAACTGACCGATCTCCTCGATTGCCACCTCTGATTGGCGGATCGTGACGGCAATGCGCGCTTGATACGGACGGAACTTTTCCAGCTCGGTCGCGAAGAGTGCGGGTTCGACATTGGACGACCGCTGGTTCAGGAGTAGAAGATGGGAGACATCATCTGATTGAATCTGGAAAGGTGTTACCAAAGGTCATACAATCAGTCATGCAATTGGCAGATAAACGAACCAATAAAAATGGACATACTTTCTCTTTGAGATCCCGGATTACTTCTCCCCGCTCGCGAACTATCTTGTTAAGTCTCTCAAGCTTTTCATCAATTTCCTTCACTCGGTTCTTTATGTCAACCAGCGCTTTTTCGTTTGCCTCATCCGCTCCTAGATCCAGCAGGGTTGGCTGACTCGAGTTACTCCCTCCACGTCGTTCTTGCTCGACAAAGAGCCGCTCCACATTATCTGTGCCAGAAAGGACGAGGCGTGCTTCTGGAAGGGCTGATTCCCACAAGGATACAAGCTGGTTATCAGAAGAGGAGGCCGCATTGTAAGCTTCCAGGTGATTTTTGAGATCAGCCCGAAAAGCACGTGTGAATGAAGCCGAGGGATCTTGTGTCCACAGGTGCTCGTATTTGACCTGAGAAGTTATGATATCCGTCGGTGTTCCGGTCAGCGCCAAAGAACAAACAGGCTAACGAGACAGCAATAAAAGCGGACAGACCCTCATAGCCTCACATTCCCGCGATTCACTCTCCAGGTCCCGTCCAATAGAATCCAGAGTTTCTCCGACAGATGTTCTTAGAGTGGCGAGCTGAGACTTGGCGCTCTCTACGTCTTCTATCCCGTCTGCATCCATCATTTCCTCTCCCCAGTCATATACCTCTTGGGGGATGACGTCGCTGCCGGTTTGTTCGTTCGGAGCTCCATAGCCTCGGGTAGCCTCCTTCCACTTCTGCAATGCTGTGGGTAGGCCAAAAGTCGAGAGAGCAGCACTCAGCGATTCATCCGCAACTTCGCATTTCTCCACTTCTCCCCTGATTAGCTTCGCCTTCTCCTCGCTATATATACTTGCACTCTTATGTACGCTGAGCGGTATAAGACGCCCAAAGAGATCCGGCCCAATAACCTTCTGGACGTCTGGGGTGCCGTATACTTCTTGTATCGGGATGGGCGTTGCAACGACCAGTTTTTCGACAGGTGGAAGAGCAGAGGAAGCAGTTGGTATGGCATTGTATATGAGGTCATTGTCTCGTGTCGCTTCGGTTTTTCGCTCCGCGGTGAGTGTACTGAGAGAGGCGGTTAACTCGAGGATAGCACTGTCTGCATCTACTGGGAGTGTCCCAGAGGTAGGACCCGAAGAGGATGTGGAAGTGAGGAAATAAGTAGAAGATGAGAGTGTAGCCAGCTTGTTTGCGTCCTTCGACAGAGTTTCGGCGAGACCTATACGCGACAGAGCGTCGCCATGGTGCGATGCACTAGTATCCGCGAGATAGCGATGGTAATGCATAAGAGAAGTGAAATATTTGGCTTTAATCTATAAGCGGGCCCGAGGAGTCAGAATTTTCTCCAAATACGTACAGAGATAAGACCCGCCTGTAGGAGAGTCACCCAGTTTCGATCAAATACATTTTTTCCATAGAACTCTTTAACTTCTTCCACTAGGCCAGAGTAAAGGAATGATGCTTGGCTCGCAACTTTGCTTATGAATGCTTCCTTCTGCTTCTTCTCCGCCACAATTTTTTCCAGGATGACTTCCGTGGCCTGTGCTAGCATTAGCCCCACGAGGAACTTGACGACTTCGCGGGAGAGATCGGTACTCGGCGCGTGCAGGAAATTATCATTTATATAGGTCAGCATGCCTGCGCTTGTGCGAAAGAAATGGAAAGCACGCTTGAGGCCCTCAGGATCAGATCGATTCTGGGATGCCGCAATCGAAGAATGAGTCGATGCGATTTGGAAGATAATCGAGGCTTTTTCAAAAGCCAGGGAAGTTTGTGTCGTTAGCTTTGAGGTGAACGCGTCGTGCCTGATGGGGGATCGAGAGGCCTGGGTTTAGCGCTCGGAACGGGAGAGCCAGAATGTGGAAGTCCTACCAAGGGAAAGTGACCTTGATCTCAGAGAAACGAAGTTCGAGGAGCTCGAGTTGGCCGAAATACTTGTACAGGAGATCGCGAGCTGTGATATCACTTCCAGCGCCACGAACAGCGTCTTGTCTATACCGCTGGAGGTTCGCGCATTCTGGGCTGTATGTGTCGGGATTCTCACCGTAGGAGTGCAAGATGACACTTCTGATGGGAGTCGTCCAATCCACTTCATCTGTCTTTTTCTTGGGGATCGAAATCTGCTCCGATATTGTATAAGTAAGCACCGCCCTGCTTCATCACAGGGCAGAGGGAACAGTAGGACAGACCATAGGGGATTGTGCCATAGTTCCCTAAACAGCTTACTAGCAAAAGCCAGACAAAGCTGGATGACACTGCAGATCGACGTATGTAGTAATTTCAGGAGACAGCCGAGACTCAACCTATTCGCAATATGAGCACCTATCAAGTTCTCGAGACTGACGAGGTGAATATTCCTCCTGAATTTCTGCCTACTGCACTCATCACCAGGCTTGACCCCAGGGGCCTCAGGAATCCCTCGAGTTCAAATGTAAAGCATTTCCAGTAATGACTAGGGACCCGAGTTTGACTCGCGTTATGCAGCATTTCTGACGCCAGATCATGAAGGAACACCGGAGTCTAGCCCGTCTCCAAGACCAGGGAATGCTTCTAGAGGCAAGACCACACGAAAATTCTTCCCAGCCCGCTGACATGGATCGCGATTGCAGGTCCAGCTTATGTTCGCTCTGAAGGCGGCCCATCCCCATTCTGGACTGTTGAATATTATCGAAAGTACTTCGATGTTGACACAAAAACAGTGCGCAGTTCTCCGGCCAGCCCTGCAGAGCATTTCCCCATTGACTACGTAGGTTCTTTCGCGGTGCTACCACACACTTATACCTCGGGAAGACTACGTGTCTGTCATTCTTCAATCGAATCCAGATTTATACGGGCCGTTCTGGACCCTCACTACAGTAATATTTTCCCTCTTTGTTTTTTCCTCTCTTGCATCGTCCATTTCTTCGTATCTATCCTCGACCCCATGGGATTACGACTTCACACTCCTTAGTGTCGCGGTGGGCATTGTGTACGCCTATGGCATGGGAGTTCCTGTGGGACTGTGGGCCGTTTTGAAATACCTTGGTGTGAGCGAGTGGGGGTTACTTGATGCATTGGCAGTTTGGGGATATGGCATGACAGTGTGGATGTACGTCTTTGCGATGCTTATCTACTGCAAAGTCAGCGGTAGTGCTTCCGCTAATTGTGTCTTTGATAGACCCGTTGCATTACTTTGTATCATTCCCAGTGAGATCCTTCGTTGGACTCTTGCAGGGATCGCGTGCTGTCTTTCGGGTTTCTTTCTTGTCCGGAACCTATATCCAGTCCTGGTAATGGTGCGTCCTTGGCCACCTTCATTTTCGTTCTCTTTGATGGTGATGGACAACATTGGAGCAGGCCGAAGCCAAAGCCACTCGCCTCTTGGTGGTTCTTATCGCCCTCTTGCACATAGGGATCGCCCTCTCCTTCAAGTTGGTTTTCTTCTCTTACAAAATTGTGAAAAGTGATGGGAGCTTGCCGCTGGACGGTGGCACAAGGCCCTGATCCGCTCTTATCGTCTGCAGACATCGTAATTTATTTGATGCCAGGTCTATCCACTTTGGAGAAAGCCACCAGTTGTGGCATCACAGTCACGTGGAAAACTTAAGTCAGTAGTATGCGAAGAAAATTTCCAGTCATCATACTTTCTAGAGAGAAATCCCTGTATCCCTGCCCGACACGCTGAGCTCAGGAACATTGTTTTGGAGGCCGACTAAATTTGTTTTGTATTGTTTTTGGTGCCCTCGTATTTGAAAAGCTTTATTTCGGAAATTATTGATAATTTTTGAAAACCAAGAGTGGAAACTTTGTATCTGGATGGACCTGAAAAAGGGGGAAGTGTGGAGGCATGTAATGACCTGTTTTCGAAGTAAGGGGAACCCCGGGCCGGTACCGGGCAGATAGGCTGTGACCGAGGCCCCTTCTGGGACGATTAGGCACCCCAAAACGGGAGAGACATTGATGACTGATGATGGTTCGGGAACCCCAGCGTGCCCGTAAGCAATATGTCATGGGGTCACCGTGACCGGGTCTTGACTCTTGAAATTCTTTAAGAATCGTAACTGTACCGATCGTAATTCTACCCCAGTCTGCAATCTCAGTCGAATTACCATCGCCTCACAGCACTCTGAATACACATCATGGCCTCTCTGGAAGCCCTCGAACAAGATACGGCGGCGGGGAAGTGGACGGTCCCAGTGACCGTCTTCGCTCTTGTTCAGTGGATCTTCTGTTATCTCCTTCGCCCCCTCTCATTGGTATTTGAATCTACCACACTCTTAGGCCACAGCGAAGCCAGGTCGCGCAGACGACCTTGCCAAGGCCATGATAGAGGTCCGTGATTATGCCGTCGGAGCTCCGGACGATCCAAGCTTGAAACAGGAAGGCTGGTGCCTTGGAATACCGTATCACTCGTTATGGTGACGTGCGAGTTCCAACTCGATTCTTGCTCTCAGACTTGTAACTGATTGATCGCTGCCGTCTAGGAATTCGCGGTATTTGAAAGGCAAGCACTCGATCTCCACGTCATCCTCCCCGTGGAACTAAGCATTGAATCGTCCCAGATATGAGAATCTCGCCGCCGTCCATGTGTAAGGAAAGCGACTATAACAGTCAAGGCGATGCTCACATTTGCGCTCAAACAGACACAGGCAAGGTCCCATTGCCAAACTTAAGGCTTCTGGGATCGTTTCCAAGGTCCGTAACCCCCACATGCCTTCCCTGATCACGAAGGTGCTCATTCTTGTTGTAGTTGGAGATAAAATACTATCAAGAATTTTAACTCAGTGCTCCGACCCTTTACTTGGAAAAGATTGAAAGGAGGGGGGGCGGAAAGCTGCTTGGGTCCACTGAATCGAGTGTACGGAACAACATCTACATTCAAAAATATGTTCTGATTCTAGTAGCGCCGGCCCGAGAGTCCCCAAGTGTCGTCTATAGAGCGCTAGCGCCTGGACACCACAAAATGAGGTCCCATTGCAAATATTTGATGATGAACACGAACCGGTAATGATATCAACAAGCTCATTGGTAATGGCTGCCTGTCGCCCACGATTGTACTTCATTTGAAGGGTGCCAATCATGTCCCCGGCATTCTAAGAGGACATCAATTAGACATTAAAGCGGATGAGGCCAACCAGGTACCGTACCTTGGACGCATTGTCCATAGCGTTACGCCTAGATGGAAGATACATAAGAACGATGATAAAGGTGAATGTCGGGGTACATACTTGGAGCTAATTTCTGCAGCGTGACCTTCCATGAGGCTGGCGTAGATTGCGTTAGCAATAGAAAATTCCTGCGAGATCTTTGGTCACGTCTTCCTCCATCTCATACTGCTTGAAGTTGGCTACAGAAAAAGGCATCATATGTCATGAAGAATGGGTGAATGACATGTTGGGGTTATCGTACGAGCTTCGCGAAGAGCGTCTTCATTAGCGACCTCGACCACAGCAGCTTCGTAGGAAATAGCGGATACGAATCTATTGTATACAATATTGATCTTGGAACGGAAGGTAAGAAAGTAGTTGCGCTAAGCACAGCGAATGCGCGTACCGAATCAAATTCAGCACCACTCTTGGTTATGTAGTCGGCGATGACGGCAGCATCAGCGAAGGTGGGAACATCTTTGCCGATTTGATTGAAAGTGAGGAGTAGATTATCCGGTGCCAGACGCACAAGTTGGCTCTTGCTCTTATCACCAAGGACCACGACACGGGCGTCTTGATTCCCATCAGCAATCAAGCGACGGGCTTGCTTAGTGACGGACGAGTGAATGCCACCGCATAGCCCACGATCGGAGGAAACGACCACAAAGAGCTTCTTGCCCCCCGAAGGGCTTGAGCGTTTTTGAAGACCTCTAGATACAGTTTGTATTGAGTCACATGTTAAGATCCAGAATGTCCCTACTGACCGCTATTTGCTTGACCATAGGTTTTCGCGTTCTGCATGGCTCGCTGAGCCTTTGCTAGCTTGGTCGAAGCTATCATTTTCATGGACTGGACACGCGCCCTTCAGCAACGCTTCACTTATAAGACAAAAGATAACCTAGCTTGCCTTGGTAATCTTTTCGATGTTTCTGACGGACTACAAAAGTGTTAGTCAAATTCCAACAGGACAAAGCAAAGGGTTTGCCTTTAACCGCAATTCGATCTCACGCAATGTTGCCATGTTCCGTGCCTGTAACAAGATGTGAGAGGGTACGAATAGAGCATGGTGTAGCTCAGACCTGGATGGCAGTGGCCTGGGAGGCCGTTGCCAAAGTGGGACGGACAGAACGAGCGAGCATCGGGATGGAGACAGGTGGAGAGCTTCCCGGCAATACCCGTGAAAGCTAATTCGGGAAATCGGAAGTGAACCTGGCTCTCTCCTCCGTTTCTGGATAGCCCCTCATACCCAACATCCTGATCATATCAATATGTCTGCTCCCTTCGTTGAGCGAACACCGCTCGCCGACGTTCCCCCTTTATCTCAGGTTTCCACTCATTCGCCTCCTAATTCTCCGCGGTCTATTGTTCTCTTCCCTCCCCACCATCTTCACCTCGACATCGCGAACGTGATGTGAATTCGATACCAGGAACTCCTAGCTCGATGGCTTCAGATTTCCTTTGAGCTCACTGAATTCTTCCCTCTTCCTCTCCGAGGCCTCTTCTCCGGTCCTCCACCCGTCCCTTAACGAAGATACTTCCTCTAAGACGCTTATCATTCCTTCCCTCACTCTCCCAGATACGAGACATAATAATAATGCAGGTGTGGGAGAGGCCATCGGAAATCTACGATTGTGGGTCATGGGTCGAAGATCTCTTGGGTGCAAGTCAGCAGCTGAAAGCCTTGTTATCGGAACGCCTTTGGTCTCTGAGGTGAATGAATGGTCCACATCGTCTGATGGTTATCCGGTTCTATGTGCTTCCACCATCCCCTTGCGCGATCGAGACCCTCTTCAGTCTCCAGACCGCGAACGACGCCGTAACGTGGAAATATTCGTTGCGGAATATGAAGAACATCAGGAGGTAAGCACATTTTCCATATTGCCCCGTAGAAAATGCATTTCCTGATGGAATACGAACACTGGCAGCCTCAGATTATATTGGACTCCATTCTGAGCGTCATTCATCAGCCCTTTTCAGCGATCGACCAACTCCTAAACGATTCAGAGCCATCTACGACATCTTTCATCCCACTCCTCACATCCTCAAGCACGCGTCTTTATACTGGATTTATCTTTCTTCTCTCGCCCCGTATGTAGCCAAATTTCTATCTCCCCATTACCCTATGCCTCACATGTTCTTTCTTTCTTTAGCATCTTCTCAGATGGACCACACGCTCATGACTGAGCTTTCTGCACACGTTCCACTCATCCCAATGCCTGTCCCTACTCTTGCACCGTCGCATGTTCATTCTCGTCATGCCCCAGCAATCAATTTAGGTCCCATCTCTTCTACTGCTACTGCACTCTCTTCCCTTCGGCCCGGATCTCTTTTACAGTTGCGTGATAACATCTTTCACACCCCAAGCACCCTCGAGCACCTTCGAACTGAAGCAGCAGAGCGATTTCTACGTTGGCGGGACTTAAATGCTGCCCTCCGTCATCTTTCTTCTTCACCATCCTCATCCATGCTTGTGAGTGGCACCCATACACTCCGGCGCAGACCCCAATCCGATCCGTCGCGACCCGTCCCAGGAGGCATCCTGCAAGTGTCGGGTATCCAGCCCACCTTCCCTTCAGTCAAGTCACCAAGCGACGGCAGCGAGTGGATGTGGAATTGGGAAACTCGGTTTTCTCGGGACGTTCATGACAGTCAAGTTAAATTCGCTGGCCTTGATAAAGATGAGGCCAGAGGGAGACAAGAGCACGGCTTCCTATGTCAGAGGTGACTTTAGTGGGCACCAACGAAGTCCCGAGTCCGTTGGAGGGGCCGATTCAACTCAATCACACGGCGATCCTCTTCATCTTCGTTCGGTCGCTCGGCTGGCATTTTCTCTCATGCCAGCATTAGCAAACAAGTATCTTTTCCGAACAGACGCCTCGGCACCCGGGACTAGGAATACCTCTTCACGCCCCAGAAGATGGGGTATATCATGGGCTGTTTTCGGGCTTGGTGTTGGTGTTGGTATCACAGTGTCACTTTGCATTGTCGGTCTCCGGTTCGGTCTCGGCATTCTGTAGGTGATGTTGTGTACGACTCATCCCGTGGACGCAGCGACTTTGCATTACGATATGGCTGCACTGTATTCATTCGTCATTTGATCATCCTCCCGTCCTTATGTATTTTCTGTAGTTTCATCCATTCGTGTGCGCGATGTACGAAGGTTAGTTTATTTCATTCAACTGCATGCTCGTCGTACACATTGGCTCGCAAGACCTGTACGAAATTCATCTGGAATTTAACTACCAAATAGTAATGTCGTCGTTAATATTTTCTTATAAGCGAGAGAGCTAGAACCGAAAGCATAAATAAAGGCCTTCGAATCAGCATAAGTGTGTCCGTGCTATAGACGATTGACGTTTATGGTAGTTCTAAGAGCCGAAGTCCAGGAGCACGGCTGTTCCACGTTGCACGTTGCTTAATTTCCTTCTTTTATGGCTGTATGTTTCCCTGGCGGTGAGCCTCTTTATTAGTTGGATTCAGAGCATCAGGCCCATCAAGCCCTTAATAGGCATTCTGGGACCCATTAGATTATATTATGGACGTGGACGCGGGGTTGCTAGAGGAGTTTGAAGTGGAGGAGAAGACGAGTTCAAGGTTCTGCACTCATCAAACAGGCCTTAGTCCTGATCCACAGGCCCGGTGTGGTCATTGATACGATTGGCCCCCATTGAGTGACTCCATATGCATGTTTTGAGGAATATGTCTTTGTCTGCCACCTTTGGTGCTCGTCAATTGAGTTCTGGATAGATAGATATGATAGATTGCTGTGCTCTCCATTCCAGAGATGAGAGATGTGGACAATCCGGTGGCCATGGTGCGAGATCGTCTCCTATGTCCGAATGTTTCCCACTTCGCGTCAAGATGACATCTGTCTGCTATGGAAGATGATCAGTAAACTCCTCGCCTCTCAACAAGTTATCGAAACCAGGCATAAGGATTTCGGGTGTTTACCGTTCGGGCTTGGCGTGTTGTCATGATAGCGACGGAGCTTGGCCCCAGCATGAGTGGACTGTGAATTAAGGTGAATTCCCTTTCCTTTCCCCAGCTCCAGCATCAAGGAGGCCGTCCCTTTCAAAATGATATCCTAGCTGAGCGTAGATGGTTGTTTACAGTACTTTGTGCCAAGTCGCGTTATATCGAATCGCATAACTCCGAAATTGCGGGCCATGCCTCTCTGTACGACATGTACGAAGCCTGCTGAATATCTGTATACCGTGTATCAATCAGAGAGCAACCTCCGTCTATCCCAATGCGTCAGTTATTTCGTTATCACCGGCGATGGCATCTAAATCAACGGCACGAATAATAGGTCGCCTGCCTTTCCTTCACGGATCCTTACGTCGAGCATGACCTATTGACGATCGTTCTTGATCTCATCCTACTCAAGCAGGGCGTATACCGTCATTTGTTGTTTAATCGTGCTTCCCAACCGCGCAGAGTCACGGAAAGCAATGATAGCGCTTCAGCTTCTGTGGACAACGCATCGGACAAAGTGTGTCCCGCCTACTTCCAGCAATGCACGTCTGACCAGGTATCAAGAAGATTATTTGGAAATTGTGCGTGAAATTGGGTGCTGCACTGATATTCTTGGATGCATGTGCGTGGCACTCCTGTGTGGACAAATTTTCTTGGTTGGTCCTTATGAACGTACAGATATTCGATGGTCGTATCGCTGTAAAGCCCCTCTCTGTCGTATTTCAACGGCGCGTCTCTGACCCTAATATTCCCTGGGGAAAAGATCCTATTTCGGCTTCTACACCTGCGTTCTGGACCTGGGCGTCTGACGCTGGCCTATCTTTCATACGAATTTCAATCGCATGTCTGATAGGTCAGTTCTACACTGGCTACATAATCCGTTTTTGACATTCTCGTACAGAGAGTATAGCATTTCATGCCGCGATTACACTAGCATGCTGGATCGTCTTGAGTCTTCTGAAGCACCGTACACTCTCCTCTACTAGACAGCAGCTGCGGTGAGATCGTCATCACCTTGCACTGCCTTGTTCACTGCAACTCCCTTGTGATGCATAGGCTTTCACATATTCCACTAGTGTTGTTCTACAGCTCGCTCACAAAGCTCTCTCTTCTCCTGCTCTTGTCTATCTGGCGCCCAGCTTCTCCCTCATCGGGGAGTTCCTTCGGGGTTCCAGAATCTGCTACTTGGTATTCCTGGGTGCAGACAGTGATGGAGGCTTTTGATGAAGACAAACTGGATCGTGAATGGGTCGTACGCAATATGCTTGGAGGTATGGCTGCGGGATTCGGGCTGAGAGGTAAGGGCAGTGATTATTTCCTCGAGGATAGGGAGTCATCTCATGGTCTTTGCAGTGGCATTGGATTGTCATCCTCTCTTCACGACGGGAATAGTCGTATTTGGATGGGGAGTGAAAACAGTTGTTGCCTCGTTCGTCCGTGCTTGGGTGGATGGAGCTGGCGGCGACGGGTTGGATAGTCAACGCTGGATCACTTATTCGATCCCCTGAGTCGGTCCAACCATCTTGGCGATGGCCTCTTCGCCCAAGTAGGGATGACCCAGAGCCAAGGAGTACTCGATAATCTTCCCTCATTGCTCTCATATGCCCCATCGAACCTCTGTATACCTCTACCGCCGGGGCGTTATTCGGAGCGCACGCTACAATTTCCCATGAATTAGAAGGTAATGACAAGGTCGGGGGGAGCTCGCCGACGGGATAGATGCTGCTCTTGGCCACCCATTTGTGATAGCCATACCTATTCTGTAATTGTCCAGGACAGTTTAAGCGCCATGTGGTAAGTTATGTGAACTTTGGGTGCTAAAACACGGATATCTCCCCTGTTGATGGTGGTTTTACTGGCATGGGCATGGGGGGGGGGACCGCAATAATCCAACTGCTTAGGGAAGGGCATGTGCAGGCTACTAAATGGTAGAGGGTCAGGTGGATCATCCCCACCCCACAATAATTATATATAGAGAAGTTGGATTGATATAGCGAGGACCGGAGTGGGGTTTGCCTGCCTGGGAATGACGGTGGATCGTGTGTGCATCACGAATATTGGGGTCTTGTGCCAGGATTTTGGCGGCACGGCGCTTAAGGATGAATCCAGAGCGCCAATGTACGCGCGGGGTCCGCCGGTGCCGGATTATTGTACTGTACAAGGAAACTTAAAACCTAACCCAACCTGCCTTCCTGTGACAGGCCAGTTGGCTTGTCCTTCCCTTTCTCCATTGTCCTCTCGCCCGTCTGGGCTGACCTGAACTTGCTCCCAATCACTTACCATGTCTACATCACCATCTCTCACCTTGCTTCCCTCAAATAACACTGCGTCATCTTCATCTTATCTCTCGTTAAAACGTTTCAAGGATAAAGCATACGGTCTCTTCTCTTCTGCTCCCTCCGCTTCACTCCCGGGGGCCCCTCAACCAGCAAGTACCACTTCGCGTGGTAGGAGGGCCAGCTCGAGTGCTGCATCCTCGGTAAGGCACTTTGTCCTTGCCACCACCAAATCCTTTACACGCAAAGGACGTCATGTTCGTGCCCAATCAGAATCTTCGCTTTCTCGCCCCACGCTGTCATTTCTAGGCGTTCCCGCGTCCCCCTCTTTCCACCCTCTCTCTCGATTCCCATCGGCACCTTCAATTGAGTCCAATATACACATCTCTCCCCACTTCATTCCCTCAAATCGACTTCACGATTCCTCCCGTTCTCCAGTTGTCGAACAAGCGAATCCTCCGAAACAGTCCCCCTCTGTCTCCAGCTCTCCCTTTCATGAGGCAACTACCGGTGTTCAAGAAGAAGTCGATGTCACTGTCCCTGCGCTGCTGCAGCAAGGAACTCCGATGCTTAAAATATCCGCCAAGGAGAAGAAAAATCGTGTCTTTCGCCTCGATGCTGATCTTGGACAGGTTCTTTGGCAATCTAAGAAATCTGGAATCAGTGAGTATCCAATGTTTTTTCGCGGGGATCGCTGACCGAACATGGTTTTATTCCCAGTTGCCATCGAAAATATCAAGGAAATCCGCTCGGGACCCGAAACACGTTACTATCGCGAACAGTTCAATATTGCCCTTACATTTGAAGAAACATGGCTCACGGTGATTTATATCGCGGACGGAAAATACAAAACGCTTCATATGGTTGCTTTCACTAACGATGTATTTCACATGTGGAACACCACTCTGCGGCAGCTACATTCGCTGCGACAGGATCTTATGAGTGGTTTGGGGAACATGGAAAGGCGACAGATGGTCTGGGAGAAGCAATATTGGAAGGACGCGGATCAGTCTGGAGATCACAAACTTAGTTTTGAAGAGATCGAGCAAATGTGTAGACGTCTGAACATCAACAGCCCACGTCTCGACCTTCTAAATCGCTTTATGGTGTGTCGAACTTTCAGTTTGTTATATTGGGAAAGTTATGATTTCCGACAAGTTTGTTTTGGATCACAGGAAGCTGATGTGCAGAGTCGCGGATATCTAGATTTCACCGATTTCCGTCGATTTGTAACGCTTCTCAAGTCAAGGCCAGACGTATCCGATATATACGCGATGGCAAAGGGAAGTAACGATGAATTCACATTTGAAGTATTCGAGAATTTCATGCGGAACACTCAACGTGTGAGTCCTTGTCAACTTCATGTTTAAGGTTTTGGTTGTCACCCTTAAGCAGTCCGATCTTGGGAGGCCCGAACTCCACAAACTCTTCACGCGCTACGCCTCTCGCGACTCTTCGTCGTCATCGCAATCCGCCCAGACGATGGAAGCTCGGACTCAATCACTATCCCAGTTGTCTGATCCATTCTCTACTCCTTCCCAATTGGCCTCATCGATGTTACTTCCGATTCCTCCAGTGGCTCCAATTAGACCACCTCCGACGGTACTACTTCCGCTGTTTCTTCGAGCGATGACGCCCTGCCCTATTTATCGTGGTCCATAGGTGCATTCACCTCCTTCCTCCTCTCCGCTGACAACTCTCCATTTCAAGACCACGCGCTGAAGGCCTGGCATGATATGACTCGACCCCTTCCCGAGTATTTCATCTCGTCCTCGCATAATACGTATCTTGTTGGCCATCAGTTCATAGGCGATAGCACGATTGAAGGGTACATTCGTGCCCTGCTACATGGCTGTCGCAGTGTCGAGCGTGAGACCCTCTATCCACTACACCATGGACCACACTCGCCTGCTGAAAATAAATATGTCATTGGGTTTGTCCCACAGTAGATATATGGGACGGCGACGACGGGCCCGTTATCTTCCACGGGCGCACTCTGACGACAAAGATCTCTCTCGCGGACGTCGTTCGCGCGATTGCGAAATATGCGTTCATCGCATCGCCCTATCCAGTCATCATATCCGCCGAGATTCATTGCAGTCTTGAGCAGCAAGATCTGATTGCGGATGTTATGAAACGGGAGTTTGCGGACATGTTGCTTGCTGCGCCCATCGAGGGAGAGGAGATCTTCGAGGCACTTCCCAGTCCAGAGCAGTTAAAGTACAAGATCTTGCTCAAGGTATCTGTTATGACCGTTCCTCCCCCCTTTACTGTGATTTACGTCGTCTGATGATCAGCAGGCCAAGAATCTGTTCCTCTCTCCCACCAGGGGATACGCTTCCTCAAGCATCAGAGCCCGTTGAATCCCTGCTCACAGAGACCTCATCCACTGAGACTTCAAACTCTGACTTTGAAACACCAGTCAAAGGTGAGTATATTTTCCTTCAGAATCCCCCATAGTCATTCCTAAGTTTGACTGACTTTTGGTCTCCACCGAATATAGAATTGAAACGAGACCTCTCCCGAACTCGGAATCTGGTCTCACGAGTGCGAGAGAAAGTCACGTCTCCTCATACTAGTGATTCCAATAGTTCCCCTCCCGCACCGCCATATACGCAAAAGAGCCTCGCACCACTGGAGGAACAGAGCGCGGCGCGGCGCAATTCGCAGTCGTCTGAACGCCCCAAATTGAAGATGTCCTTTGCATTGGCATCTCTTTTGGTGTATACTGTGGGCGTGAAGTGTCGCGGTTTAAACAAAAAGGAGCAATACGCCGTCGAGCATGTTTTCTCACTTTCGGAGAAGCAGGCCAATAGAATGGTCAAGGAAAGTATGATAGATCTCCTCAAGCACAATCGAACGCATGTGGTTCGAATCTATCCAAGTGGAACAAGGCTCAGTTCATCCAACTATGAGCCTCATCGATATTGGGCTTCGGGGGCCCAGTTGGTTGCCATCAACTGGCAGACTTTCGGTTCGCCATCTTATCCTTTCTCTCCCCACTTCTGGATTCTCATCCGGGATTCAGACTTAGGCTACATGATGAATTATGCCATGTTCCAGCGGAATGGGCGATCTGGATATGTTCTTAAGCCTTTCGCGTTGCGGTCCAAGGACAAGGAGCTTTTAACGAAGCGAACGAAGCATTTCCTCGACGTGACGGTAGAGCGTCCACATTATCCGTGTCAATTTGCAATACTTATATGGTCTCCGTTACGAGATCATCTCGGCCCAACAGTTGCCTCGGCCGAAAGACCAGAACGGGCGGGAGATGAGCACCAAGCACACTGTTGACCCTTATGTCGAAGTTTCGCTTCATGTTCCGGATTGGTCGCATGTTGCATTCCCGCCTGGGCAGTCATCGCCCCATTCTCTTCCTAAACAGGAGTCCGGCGGCTCTTCAAACAATGCATCGGGCGCGCGGACTATTTCTCGCGTCACCAGTGTCGTGAAGAACAATGGCTTCAACCCAGTCTGGCAGCAAACTGTGTCCATCCCATTCGACTGTGTAGGAGACATGAGGGATCTAATTTTCGTGCGGTTCCAAGTCAAGGATGAGTATGACGGGACGTATTTAGCCGTTTATTGCATTTCGCTTGGTAGTTTGATGCCCGGTACGATGACGCTTGTCCCTAAAGGTCGTTGACGATTAATGCTGGCTCTTAGGATTCCGTCATTTGCCTTTACATGACAAACAGCTCTCGCAATATCTGTTCTCTACATTATTTGTGCACACTAGTGTCCGTGACTGGCCTGAAGTAGTCATTGTCATCTCTCATTGTTCACACGTTGCATCTCACATCCGGATTAGTATACCCCGCATGTATCCATATATTCAAAAATCGAAGCACATCACTGACAACTACATACAAGACATGATGAAAAACACGAGCACCATAAGCATGAGATCAGAAAAGCTAACAGTGTTCATCAGAACATCAAAGAACAATGCCGGTGACTTTATGACGAGCACATGTGTACATGAAAATCATCCTCTCCGAAACCACCTTGATCATTGCGGGGGTGGCGTTCTCGGACCTAAAGAGGATGAAGGTCGTTCAGCATACACGAAACCTCATTGTGCAAGGGACAACTAACCGAAGAGTCCTGGGACATGTGGCGGCATAGCCAAGGGCGGCACTTGGGGTTGTTTCACAACCGGCGCTACATGAGGGTTGGCTGGATATCCACAGTCGCACGAAAAGAAAAGAAAAAAAAAAAGGCAAAAGATACAGCGGATCAGGCCACCCCGTTGCGAGGACAACAAGTAATAAAGTTGTGATGGGCCTCACGTTTCCAAGTTGACCATGAAGGAGCAGCTGGCCTTGGCGGTTCCATCATAGGACCACCAGAGGGACCGGGAGCCAGAGATTTAGGCATCTTCTTTTTCCTCTCAATCTTTCTGGGGTTTTCGATGACCCGCCAGGCGGCTGGGCCGGTGGAACGTCCTGCGGTGGCGGGGGCATTGGGGGTCCCAGGGACTGGAGGTTTTTCTGCGGGCACATCCTGAAGCATTGTTAGTTTCACGTCACGATGCCAAAGGGATCATGAAGAAGCGTACAGGTTTCCTAGTGACATTTGGCACCCTCAGCACTGCATGTGACCAATGACAAGGAAGAGAGACCTACCAATCAGGCGCGAATTCGCCTGGGATCATGCTGATCAGCAGTGTTCAACATGGTCGAGGGGGAGCGCTCACCTCCGGGACCGTGTTGGCTCTTTAGGGACATGAGTTGGGCGATCTCGAACTGCAGCGCCCTGCGCTCGTCGCGAAGCTTGCCTACTTCCTGCAACAGTATTCGGACTTCGGATGCTAGTGCCTTACTACAACAAGCGAGAACATAAAGATTGGAGGCCTCAGAGACTACGGGGAACAGAGATGAGCAGTGGTCAGGCCCCGTACCTGAAGTCGTTGATGTATCTTTCGTCATTGGAAAGAAAAAAGCAGTGGACTCAGATTGCAATGGGGCGACGGTGAACGACTTTCAAACTCTTACTTTGGGGCCTCGGCGAGTCGTCCAGTAGGTCTTTGGGCCATGGGTTCTACTGGCGAATGATTCTACGAAGTTGGCGTGGGCGGAGGGTTGGGGGGAAAGAAAAAATGTGACGCGGTGGTTAAGTGTTTCGAGGTCACTTTTGTGGTGACTCCCGAAGCCTCGTGTTCTTCTGTATACAGCAAACAAACACACGAAACCACGGCACAGCCGGGCAAGTCCACACTTCGTTGGAATGGTGATACAACAATATACAATAGAAACTAAGCACAGGAAATAAAACAAATCGGCGCTCCTCAATGACGAATGAAATTGCCTGGAGGAAAGAGTCGAATCAGATCCAGCTCGACACACAAGACCCTTGGGGGAACAGGCGCCTACCTGCAATCAGTGTGGGGATGCCGTGAAGATCTCGTTGGATGGTGAACGAAAAACAACAATTGATGAAACCATCCTGAGATAAAGCCCCCTCCTTCTTTCTCTTTTTATTCGTGGAAGCCGGCGAGGTCGTGGGCACGGACCCAGAGCTACCAGAGTTTATTGCTGCTGTTCCAGAGGAGGGGCCACTTAACAAAGCCGAGGGTTTATACCGCAAAACGCAAGAAGTGAGGACCGCTTTTTGGGCTGTGTCAAACGCAACATGACCGTATTTCTGGACGGATATCAATATCATACTCTAGTTTACAGTGGACAATATAGTAGCATACCTCCCAGTAATTGACGGCCGATTCTTCAGACATCAATTCATAGATACACAGCCGTCCCTGATAATAGCCGTCACGCGAGGTTTGAGTTGACGGTAATAGAAAACATTCGAACTTACGTCTCGAAGCCTCATGACATCGACACCGACTAGATCCGCAAATTCTTTATTTCCCTGGAGGACTCTCAGCCCTGACGAAGCAGAATAGTATCGGAGGCAAAACCAACTTTGTAGATCTCCCCTGTACGTCTCCAAAGGCAGGCTGGGATCGCCATGGCCGAGAAAACACGATCATATTCTAGAAGCAGGCGCTCGAACGCTTCCTCGATGAAGACCAGGTCCTGAAGCAGGATTGGGCTCAGCATTCACTGAATAAAATAAATGCAGGGGATGTACAATATCAGTGAGTGACTGCGCAATGGCCTATCCCATAGCAATCGTCAGAAGATCAGCGTGCGGTACTCGTCTAAATGTTCTCACCCTGAATTTCGGACGAAGCACAGAAAGTGGCTGCAAAATCTGTTGTTTCGATTGTGGTGAGACGCTACACTCCAAAATCGCAAACGTGAGCAACAACTCGTAGCTAAACAGCACCTTCTGTCATGAAGGCTTACTTTTGTTCCATCCACCTCGAAAGTCTCGCATACCCCTTCACGTAGTTGAAGGGCTTGAGCAGCCCAGCTTCATATTTTGCCTGGATGACACGGGCTAGACGCTCATCTCGAGTGCCGCCTTCTTGATCGGCGGCCGTCAGGAGGAAACGTTCGGTCTTATTCGCAGCTGGAAGGACCTCAATGTGTTCAGCATGAGGGGTCTGCTGCTGTTGGGCCTGGGCCTGGTCAGCGACCTGTGACTGTTGCTGCGACAGAAGTGGCTGTGATGGAGCAAGCTGATTCGTGGGCCGGTCCTGCGGTCGTTCGAATATCCCGTGAGGCGACGGGGGGTTTGCTCAGGGAATTGAGAGTGATTCAGAGGTCCATCTGGTTGAGGAAAGGGTTGTCCTTGCAGTGAATTTGACAGTACAGGGTTCGCTGAGTTGGAAAACGGGGAAAAATTGTTTCCCCCATTGAAAAACGTCTGATCTTCCAGTGACTCCAGGAAATCGCTGTTCGTGTTTCAGATTAGAGCAGCTCATTTCAAATCTTGGAGGCAGGGACATGCCTAAGCACTGAGAATTCATTACCTAGCGTTTCTTGGGGGAAGAGAAGAGGCCATGTCGACGCTCCACTGGGATCCGTAGGTGGAAATGTAAATTGAGGGCTCACTAAGGCGAGCAGAATGTCGGACGGAAGTCGATGAGGAAGGAATCGCTAGAATCGTACCTTGAGGGAGCGGGAGCATACTTGGATCAGGGGTTGGGATGAGGGGATCGTCCCGTCGTAATTGAGTGGAATCAGCAGCTTGCGGTTTCGGTGGTTTAGGCTCATCATGACATAAGTGCCCGATATCCCGCTTTATACTGCGCCAGAAGTCAATCGGGAAAGTAAACGCTATATCATATCTGCGCACCAACGCTGGCATGGCCGCCCTACATAGCAGTATGAGAAGGAAAGGGGGACTAGAATTTAGCACGCCACTCACCCTCATCACAGGTCATATGGCTTCGGCGACAGTACAAACATGCGTGGTTGACTTTCCCTGATTCATAGATGCAGAATCGAGCTCTGTTGAAGGGTAACACAGCGGGACAGCTCACTTCGTTTTCTAGCTGGTTCTTTTTTCTTGCGAGTTGTGGAACCAGACGACTGCTCATCGTCTTCTGGATGAGACGCCCGCCCAGTGAATGAAGTATCAGTTTGCTGGACGGTATGGGTAGTATCAGGAGTCATCTCTTGCATGAATGAGCTCCTGTGAGTACTGATGAACAACTACAAATGGGGAGACCTTGACGTTGCGGACATAGGAGGTGCGCCGCTAGGTTAAGCAGTGAGTAGTGGCGGCTGATGGTACTAATGAGGTCCGGCAACCAGTGTTGCCGCGACTCGACTCGGACTGGCTTTCGGGCGATTCCGTCCGACTGCCGAAGGATGGCCGAAGCCATACTGTAGGACTCGACTCGGACTTCAAGTTGGCTCAAGCCATGACTCTCACAACCATACCAGAGACAAAGTTGGACAATAGATCCATTGATAGCCTGATCAAGGCACCGAAATTTTTTTGTGTACAGTATTTGACCGGTCACTGAATCACACTTCCCGGAACCTCGCCGCTGACACCACAGCATCATTTTTCAATTTTTTTTATTACTCTCTTGTAGGAGGACATCCTATCTACCCATGTACCCAATTTCAAAGTGATCCAACTGATTTTGTGAGAGATGTTCTGTTGCACCATTTTGATACTTGTTTTATCGCTGAAATCCCCGCTGGTTCTTGAATTTGCTTCCGCACCCTCCTGGTGACACAGAGCAGTTACCTAGATTGGCCATAGAATTAGACATCTTGAGATACTTAGTCAGTTGTATTTCTGGTGCAAGATTGAAGAAAAAACCATAACTGGGTCTTCATGTGATGTTGTAGCAGCTGGCAGAGATTTTGTGCCTTTTAAGAAAACATGCTTTTCCCTGCACTACAAAACAGCAGCTGAACAGATTGACACCAATTTTGGTACAGTTGTAGTTCTCATCAATGTAAACAAATAAGACCTAGAACCAAGCTGCTATGGCTTGAAATGGTGGAGATAATTGAGGTGATTCAGTGACCGGTCAAATACTGTATCAAATTTGTTTTTGCCTAGTCCACTCATATGCGAAACAGCCGTCACTATCCAGTGCAGATCACAATAGATCCCTTCGACGAAAGAGGGCGAAAGAGTGGCGTGGATTTGCGGTTACAATCATGGCAAATATGGGCTAAAAGGGGCAGAAAATATCAGGACCGCGAGGGATCTGCTGTGGGAAGCGGAAAGCAGCCGCAGGAGATCACCAGGAGTAATATGATTTGATTAGCTGTTTGGATAGCAACACTAGCAAGTACAAGGGTACAATTATGAATTTCTCGTTTCAGCTGCGAACTTAGCCTTGATGATATCAACGATGGAGGGCTCAGCAATGGTGCTGAGATCTCCTAGTTGATCGCCCTCTCCCGCTACGATCTTGCGTAAGATACGACGCATAATCTGTTTGGAATTCAAATTCAGGATTAGTCCAGCCAACCGAAGATTTGCAAAATCAAAATTGCAAACCTTTCCAGAGCGTGTCTTTGGAAGATCAGGAACAAGATGGATTTTCTTGGGAGCGGCGAATGGCCCAATGACCTTGCGGACTTGAAGCACGAGCTCTCGGACCAGCGCTGTATTGTCATCCTTTGTTATATTGGAATTCTCTGGGTAACCAAGGGAAGTAGGATTATTTGAGAAGCACACATTAGGGAATGAGAAAGAACGTTGCTCACGGCTTCAGTGTCACGAACGCGTGCACCGCTTGCCCCGTCACCTCATCCGCAGTTCCGACCGCTAAGGGGGATTGGTTAGGATGTAAATAAGTGTTGGAGTCGATGTCACGATGTGACATACCGGCAGTCTCAGCCACGCCAGGATGAAGGATGAGGGCCGACTCAATTTCGGCGGTAGACAGGCGATGGCCAGATACATTGATTACATCTATATGAAGATTAGCCCAATCCATCATCCATTCACAGATGATGGCTCACCGTCAACGCGCCTTTGACCCAGATATATCCGTCCTCATCGCGAGTGGCTCCGTCGCCAGTGTAGAATGAGCCAGGATAGGGCTAAAGCAGCAACTCGTTAGATTCGAAGAGACTGGTTTCCTGGGTATGGGGACTGACCCGCATGTACGTCTCGAGATATCGTTTGTGATCACGCCAGATCGTCCGAGCAATGGAGGGCCAGGGGTTCTGGAGGACAAGGGCGCCCTCCACATTATTTCCCTGAAGTTCGGAACCCACGGTAGCATCAAGAATAGCGGGTTTAACGCCAAAGAAAGGGACAGTAGCAGAGCCAGGTTTGGTAGGGATAGCACCTGGGAGGGGAGTGATCATGATCGATCCCGTTTCAGTCTGCCACCAGGTATCGACAATGGCACACTGCCCACGTCCAACATGCTCGTTGTACCAGAGCCACGCTTCGCTATTGATGGGCTCACCGACAGTGCCGAGCACGCGGACTGAGGAGAGGTCATACTTCCGAACATGTTGTTCGCCGAGACGACGAAGGAGGCGTATGGCGGTGGGAGAAGTGTAGAATTGAGTAATCTTGTACTTGTCGACAGTCTCCCAGTATCGAGAGGGCGTGGGGTAGACAGGGGTAGATTCGAAGACACTTAGGACGCCAATGAGATTTTATGTGTAAGCCTCAGTTAGGTGTGACTCACGTCGTGGTCACGCCATTGGCGAGGGGACCATATATAATGTAGCTGAAAGAGAGGCGCAAGATAGGCGGGATGAGAATGGGGGAGTAATTCGTAGGGTGGATGCACTGACCTGTGGCCAGTGATCCAGCCGATATCGGCCATGCATGCGAATCTGTCGTTTGGATGGAGGTCGAATACGTATTTGACGGAGAGGGCTGCGCCTAATAGGTAGCCACCAGTGGTGTGAACTACCCCTTTAGGTTTGCCAGTGGATCCAGAGGTCTTTGGGACTAGTCAGGGAATACATGAACATCAGGGATCTGAATGACATACATATAGAATGAACAGAGGGTCCTCGGAACTGACGATCTCCGGTGCACAGTAGGCGGGGACCTTGATCGACTCCTCGTGCCACCACTTATCGCGGCCAGGGGTCCACGGGACCTCTTTTCCAGTACGTTTCAGTACCAGGACATGTTTGACTTTGGGACACTCTTTGAGGGCAGAGTCGACGATGGCTTTGGTTGCGATGGTCTTTCCTCCACGCTTGCCCTCATCTGTAGTAATAACAACAGTACACTCGCAGTCTAGGACCCGATCGCGAAGGGATTCGGCAGAAAAGCCGGCAAAAACGACAGAATGAATAGCGCCAAGACGGGCGCATGCAAGGAAAGCGGCAGCGGCTTGCCAGGTCATCGGGAGGTAAATGGATACGGTGTCTCCCTTTTTGATGCCAAAGGACTTAAGGACGTTTGCGATCTTGCAGACTTCAACAAAGAGTTCGCCGTAGGAGATTTCCTTGCTGTCGCCAGGTTCATCTGCTTCGTAGATAATCGCGGTCTGCGAGACTTGTGTGGATGACGATAGAGGAGCAGAAAGCGTGAAGGGCCCACCTTTTCCGGGTGCTTGAAGGCCCATCTGTCCACACAGTTGTAGGATGCATTAAGTGCGCCCTCGAGGAACCACGCAATATCGCCGTTTTCGAAACTCCCGTGACGGACTGTAGTGAAATCGCGGTGCCAGTAAAGCGTCTCTCTTGCCGTCTACATCGAGAGATTAGTAACACCCCATCTCGTGGGTCCCACGATCCGCACCTTTGCCCACCAGGCGTCGCTCTGACGGCCAAGGGTTTCGAGATGGAGCTTTTCATACGCCTCTCTATTGGGGCCGACGTGCGGGGTTGGATTGCCTTGAACTCTGGGAGCTACAGGATAAGTCGACATGGTGGGGAGTGGTGAGAGGGCGGAAATCCAATCCCTTATCAAGCCATGTTGGATTGTTGGATCCGATTTTGCCAGTTTCTAGAATTTGAATCTGATCAGCCACTGCCAATTCAATTTCAGGAAAAGAAACGTCTGTACACCTTGCTACAGAATTTCACATTCAAGTCGTAAATGTTTGAGAAAAACCAGGCGAGCTATTACGTTGAAGTGAGGGAAAGGATCTAGTTTATCACCCACCACGTAGGAAGGGAGGGTCAAGGGAGCGAGCCTACAGCTACTGCCGTGGAAACTGACAACTTTCAGCAATTCCGACTCTACCTCAGAAATATGAATAGGCACCCGGAACGACAAATCCACAAACAAATTCACCGTCCCCTTAGACCCTGAAGAACTTGATGTTTTGGAATGAAATGGGTGGCTTTGGCCCCATTTTTGGTATAGTAAAAGGCCCAGGGCAAAGGAGAGACGAGACGGCACAAAAACTCACTTCCAGCCCCGCTAAGCACTGCAAAAATCCCTTTGTTGGATGTCATACCCCGATAAGGAACCGAAGACAATTTTTGTGGCTGGTTTGATCCGCGTGTGTAGAGTCTGATCCTTTTGCTGTGTAGCTTTCTCATCTTGAATACCTACACCTGCACTTGCGAACTGTGCCTGGGAAGTTGCAGGAGGTTGTGGCCTACAGGTGGCTGACCTGGTGACTCATTCATTGTGGTTTGACCAGGTACTAATCGCGGTCACAAGGACATTCACCCCAGAAATAGCTCACATGGTTAATTCAATTTTTCAATACAAACCTTGCTCTGATCCGATCAAGCCCCTGGTGACGGGGTGGTGATCTAATCCAATAGGGATGATCATAAAATATTATGTAATTACTAAGGACTATTGTCATGACAGCAACATCAGCTAGACAGTAGTAGACAGCCAAGTCACCAAACTTTACCCAAGCCTGAAATTATGCTTTGAACTGTTATACAACCATCATACATTCTGATGGCCTCGGCTTCCCATGCACTTATATTATCATAAATTAAAGTTATTTTCTTGAAGGTCCAAAACTTGGTCAGCGAGAAAAATTTAGGTGCTCAGGGTCAGTAGGGTATCAAGATGTGGCTGAGATCAGGAGATTATGATTTTGAACATCCAAGAGTGTATAGAAACCAATTTATTCCACATGTCAAAGCCAGAGAGTAATTTCAGCCCCACCCAGACTAGCCTTTGGCACTACCTGTGACATGGGGCACCAGACCAAAGACTGCATACTGGATCATGATAGGATATCTCAATGCAATTTACTTGAAAATGAACTAAAGAGTACTGCATAAAAGGCAGTCATCTCTGGCATATCTGCTAGACTTTGTACCATGACAATCAGCTCCACTCCAAGGTAAACATGGACACCTAACACACCCTCAAAAAGGTACCTCTTAGGTGGTTTCATGTTGCATTGGCCAATGACCTAAGAGGTGTTTTTCATATAGGCATGTCTAGTGTGCATCTAAAGGTGTGTGGAAGATGAAGATGTTCTAAGTCCCTAATACTATTTGTACCTGGCTGTATTTCCAACCCCTAACAATTGCTGTTGACCCTCCAGAACTTCTAAATCTTCTCCCTTACACTCCAAATATGCAAAAAAAGGTGAACAAAACATGAAGTTGCAGCCTGTTGTTATGAGTTGTACTTGTAACCTCATATATAAGCACATCATGTGACCTTGTGGCCCTGCCACATAAGCACCACACACCCTCCTCCACTGTCATTAATAATCCCCTTACCAATCCTCCCTTGATCTTAGTATATAAGTAGCTACTGCTCATACTCTAGCTCCTTAGAAGATCAAGAATATATGTATCTGTGATTGTCTCTTCTCACCAATCCTCCTTTTGTTTCAAGTCTCCCTGAGAATTCAGTTCTGCTGCTTCATTCCTCCATGTTCTCATCTTCTGCAACATTACATAATCCTTGCTTTGTGAGCCTTCTTGTCAATCATATTAAGGGACTCCTGTTTGTCCTCAGCCTGATTACATAATCACCTCCCTGAGCCATGAACAACCCTTAACACCTGTGGGGCCAATAGGGTCATTCATGATGGAGCAAAACACGCAAAAACACAGCAAAAATGTAGTAAAAACTGGGTTAAAAACCCCTTGAAAACAGCCTCATAATGGCTGAAAACACTATTGGAAAATATATGGAAATCCTGTTTTTGAGACTGCACTGTGAAACCACCTGCCATCTCACTTGTAGCTGTTTTTGCCTTCCTCTACTGTGCTCACATGTCAACCATCTCATGTAAGGCTCATCTCCTCCATGAGACCCTCCAGTGGGCTGTGGCCATGTTGGATTCCCTCTGCCACCAGTGTGTGCAGGACATCACCAATCACCTTGAAGATCTGGAGTGGGAGTCCCACTTTGCCTCCTTTGATCATCTTGAAGATGACTCATCACAGGCCTCCTCCACATCATCCACCTCCAACTCTAGTCTGTCCCTCTTCATCCCTTTCAGCCTCTACCTCTGACTCTGACTCTAGCAATATCAATGGCCCTGTTTGTGATGCAGAGACTCAAATCTGAGAAACCCTACTTGAGCTGGATCTTACCTTCAGCAATCACAATGATGAGGATGAGGATATCTGCCACCTCCTTTCCCTTGCTGATGAGTTTGTGACTCTGCTTCAGGAAAACTGGGTTTATCTATCTGAACAGTGCACCCAAAGCCTCACAGTTACACTTGGTATTAGTCCTCTACAAGGCAATGATCTCAACCAGTTCCAACTCAACCTTCATGTTTTGCCATCCACCTTTGATGCTATATCACTCAGATAGAGCATCATCCCGTCTTCCACAATAACTCTTGCAACCCACAGTTCCCTGTCCCTTGGCAACTCACTATTGCTCTGTATCAATTTGGGCACTTTGGCAATGCTGCAGCAGTTCTGTCCATTGCCCAATGGGCTGGAGTTTCAGAGGGACTTGTCATCAAATGCACCTGCTGTGTCATGATCAGCATTCTTGCTATGCATGATGATGTAATATGCTAGCCATCCACTGATGAGAAGGAGGCTGCTAAGTGTTGGGTGGAGTCTGAATTGTGTGAAAGATGGTGTAATGGGTATTGTTTTGTCAACAGCATGCTCATTCCACTGTCACAAAAGCCAGGGTTCCATGGTGATGCATATATTGATTGCAAGTTGAACTACTCCCTCAAAGAGAGAGAAGTGTAGAAGTCTGGCTCACGACCCTCTGCTCCAAGATTGTGATGCTTCTATGCCTACTATCATCCGTCTTGAGAGTGGTTGTGAAGGACAATACAAGTCGAAATCCACATGACAGAGAGCTCATGGTCTCAAGGGTTTGTCAATTTGCTGCTCTAAGGCCTCAAGGCAACTGACTTGTCAGGTACCCCATGTGTGTCTGACTGTATTTTGGATCTATAAGCATCACTTACCCAATTGATTGCCTAATGTGCAAGCAGGAGTGGTTAAACCATTTGATTCTGAGGTATGATTTCGCCATAAGGTTGCCAGTACGGGGACACACCAAGTTGTTACTGGTAAGCCGAATCTGCCCATATCCACTCCCTGGGGAAAAGAGGCTCTATGTTCCTTTGAAATCAAGAGTTCTTGAAAACAGGTTGAATCATGGGTGGCTCCCAGGTGTTGGCCAAAACTACACAATAATCCAAGATTGGGAGGCTGATGAGCTGCCACAAAGAGTAGGGGATAATGAGACTATACAGTAGTGCCATGTTGGTTTGCCGACTTGCAGATTTGC
>MU128944.1:0-32628 GCA_014904985.1 Hydnum rufescens UP504 | reverse complement strand
AAGGGGGCCAAGCCACCATTTCATTCCAAAATCAAGTCTTCAGGGTCTAAGCGGACGGTGAATTTGTCTGTGGATTGTCGTTCCGGGTGCCTATTCATATTTCTGGGGTAAGAGTCGGGAATTGCTAAAAGTTGTCAGTTTCCACGGGAGTAGCTGTAGGCTCGCTCCCTTGACCCTCCTCTTCCTACGTGGTGGGTGATAAACTAGATCCTTTCCTCACTTCAACGCTAATAGCTCGCCTGGTTTTTCTCAAACATTTTCGACTTGAATGTGAAATTCTGTAGCAAGGTGTACAGACGTTTTTTTCCTGAAATTGAATTGGGAGTGGCTGATCAGATTCAAATTCTAGAAACTGGCAAAATCGGATCCAACAATCCAACATGGCTTGATAAGGGATTGGATTTCCGCCCTCTCACCACTCCCCACCATGTCGGACTTATCCTGTAGCTCCCAGAGTTCAAGGCAATCCAACCCGCACGTCGGCCCAATAGAGAGGCGTATGAAAAGCTCCATCTCGAAACCCTTGGCGTCAGAGCGACGCCTGCGTGGGCAAAGGTGCGGATCGTGGGACCCACGAATGGGGGTGCTTACTAATCTCTCGATGTAGACGCAAGAGAGACGCTTTACTGGCACGCGATTTCTTTTTGGTATAGTAAAAGGCCCAGGGCAAAGGAGAGACGAGAGGGCACAAAAACTCACTTCCAGCCCCGCTAAGCACTGCAAAAATCCCTTTGTTGGATGTCATACCCCGATAAGGAACTGAAGACAATTTTTGTGGCTGCTTTGATCCGCGTGTGTAGAGTCTGATCCTTCTGCTGTGTAGCTTTCTCATCTTGAATACCTACACCTGCACTTGCGAACTGTGCCTGGGAAGTTGCAGGAGGTTGTGGCCTACAGGTTAGGTGACTCATTCATTGTGGTTTGACCAGGTACTAATCGCGGTCACAAGGACATTCACGGGACTCCAGAAATAGCTCACATGGTTAATTTAATTTTTCAATACAAACCTTGCTCTGATCCGATCAAGCCCCTGGTGACGGGGTGGTGATCTAATCCAATAGGGATGATCATAAAATATTAGGTAATTACTATGGACTATTGTCATGACAGCAACATCAGCTAGACAGTTGTAGACAGCCAAGTCACCAAACTTTTCCCAAGCCTGAAATTATGCTTTGAACTGTTATTAAACCATCATACATTCTGATGGCCTCAGCTTCCCATGCACTTATATTATCATAAATTAAAGTTATTTTCTTGAAGGTCCAAAACTTGGTCAGAGAGAAAAATTTAGTGCTCAGGGTCAGTAGGGTATCAAAATGTGGCTGAGATCAGGAGATTATGATTTTGAACATCCAAGAGTGCTATAGAAACCAATTTATTCCACATGTCAAAGCCAGAGAGTAATTTCAGCCCCACCCAGACTAGCCTTTGGCACTACCTGTGACATGTGGCACCAGACCAAAGACTGCATACTGGATCATGATAGATATCTCAATGCAATTTACTTGAAACTGAACTAAAGAGTACTGCATAAAAGGCAGTCATCTCTGGCATATCTGCTAGACTCTGGACCATGACAATCAGCTCCACTCCAAGGTAAACATGGACACCTAACACACCCTCAAAAAGGTACCTCTTAGGTGTTTCATGTTGCATTGGCCAATGACCTAAGAGGCATTTTTCATAGAGGCATGTCTAGTGTGCATCTAAAGGTGTGTGGAAGATGAAGATGTTCTAAGTCCCAGATAAAGTTTGTACCTGGCTGTGTTGCCAACCCCTAACAATTGCTGTTGACCCTCCAGAACTTTCTAAATCTTCTCCCTTACACTCCAAATATGCAAAAAAGGTGAACAAAACATGAAGTTGCAGCCTGTTGTTATGAGTTGTACTTGTAACCTCATATATAAGCACATCATGTGACCTTGTGGCCCTGCCACATAAGCACCACACACCCTCCTCCACTGTCATTAATAATCCCCTTACCAATCCTCCCTTGATCTTAGTATATAAGTAGCTACTGCTCATACTCTAGCTCCTTAGAAGATCAAGAATATATGTATCTGTGATTGTCTCTTCTCACCAATCCTCCTTTTGTTTCAAGTCTCCCTGAGAATTCAGTTCTGCTGCTTCATTCCTCCATGTTCTCATCTTCTGCAACATTACATAATCCTTGCTTTGTGAGCCTTCTTGTCAATCATATTAAGGGACTCCTGTTTGTCCTCAGCCTGATTACATAATCACCTCCCTGAGCCATGAACAACCCTTAACACCTGTGGGGCCAATAGGGTCATTCATGATGGAGCAAAACACGCAAAAACACAGCAAAAATGTAGTAAAAACTGGGTTAAAAACCCCTTGAAAACAGCCTCATAATGGCTGAAAACACTATTGGAAAATATATGGAAAATCCTGTTTTTGAGACTGCACTGTGAAACCACCTGCCATCTCACTTGTAGCTGTTTTTGCCTTCCTCTACTGTGCTCACATGTCAACCATCTCATGTAAGGCTCATCTCTCCATGAGACCCTCCAGTGGGCTGTGGCCATGTTGGATTCCCTCTGCCACCAGTGTGTGCAGGACATCACCAATCACCTTGAAGATCTGGAGTGGGAGTCCCACTTTGCCTCCTTTGATCATCTTGAAGATGACTCATCACAGGCCTCCTCCACATCATCCACCTCCAACTCTAGTCTGTCCCTCTTCATCCCTTTCAGCCTCTACCTCTGACTCTGACTCTAGCAATATCAATGGCCCTGTTTGTGATGCAGAGACTCAAATCTGAGAAACCCTACTTGAGCTGGATCTTACCTTCAGCAATCACAATGATGAGGATGAGGATATCTGCCACCTCCTTTCCCTTGCTGATGAGTTTGTGACTCTGCTTCAGGAAAACTGGGTTATCTATCTGAACAGTGCACCCAAAGCCTCACAGTTACACTTGGTATTAGTCCTCTACAAGGGCAATGATCTCAACCAGTTCCAACTCAACCTTCATGTTTTGCCATCCACCTTTGATGCTATAGTCACTCAGATAGAGCATCATCCCGTCTTCCACAATAACTCTTGCAACCCACAGTTCCCTGTCCCTTGGCAACTCACTATTGCTCTGTATCAATTTGGGCACTTTGGCAATGCTGCAGCAGTTCTGTCCATTGCCCAATGGGCTGGAGTTTCAGAGGGACTTGTCATCAAATGCACCTGCTGTGTCATGATCAGCATTCTTGCTATGCATGATGATGTAATATGCTAGCCATCCACTGATGAGAAGGAGGCTGCTAAGTGTTGGGTGGAGTCTGAATTGTGTGAAAGATGGTGTAATGGGTATTGTTTTGTCAACAGCATGCTCATTCCACTGTCACAAAAGCCAGGGTTCCATGGTGATGCATATATTGATTGCAAGTTGAACTACTCCCTCAATCTGCAGGTATGCAAACCAATACATGCCACATATGTATAGTACTCATTTCCCTACATCTTTGTGGCAGCTCATCAGCCTCCCCAATCTTAGGATTATTGATTATGTTGTTGGCCACACTGGCAGCACCCATGATTCAACCTGTTTTCAAGACTCTTGTATTTCAAAGGAACATGAGAGCCTCTTTTCCCCAGGGGAGTGGATATGGGCAGATTCGGCTTATCCAGTAACAACTTGGTGTGTCCCCCCTTACTGGAAACCTTATTGCGAGATACCTCAGAATCAATGGTTTAACACTCTGCTTGCACATGTAGGCACTCATTGGATAAGTGTGCTTATAGATCCAAATAAAGTCAGAACACACAGTGGGCTACCTGAAAAGTCAGTTTGCATCACTTTGAGGCCTTAGACAGCAAATTGACAACCCTTGAGACCATGAGCTCTCTGTCATGTGGATTTGGACTTGTATTGTCCTTCACACCCTCATCAGACAGATTGAAGATGGCATAGAAGACATCACATTCTTGGAGCCAGAGGGTGGTGAGGCCCAAGACTTCACACTGACCAATGATCCCCTTCCCCCAGGTGGATTTGATGATCTTGCAAATGAAACTGCAGGATGGACTTTCTGGCAATGGCTCCAAGACCATGTCATACAGGAAGGATGGATTTGGTAGACTATATGTGTACTCCATATGTAATGAACATGATTCACTGTGCTTACATATGAGCCCCCTCAGCTTCAGCACCAAACTGAGCATGAAGTTCTGATGCATAGTCCATATGATAATCCATATCCCCCAAAGTGCCCATATGCTTGCTACTATCTGGCACCCCACCTTGACTGTACTCACCAGGCCCGCTGCTGCCAAAGGAACCAGATTCTGTGAAAGGAGAAGAGGCACCTGAGGCTAACATGTGAGGGTGAAAAACTGGCAAGAGTGGTGGTCCCAATGTGGACATGGAACCTAGGTGATCCATCTGGGGGGTGAATGAAGGACCCACAGGAGCTTGTTGGTGAGCCTGGGCAAGCTGGAGCTGTAATTTCATTTGCTCAATCTTGAGATGCTTCATTTCAAGATCATGCTGGTGCTTCTTGTGATTCTCCATCAGGCGATGTTCCTTGGCAGCCCCCTCATAATGATACTTGCATTTGGTGGCTCTTCCATCAAGGAGTAGAACCTTTTCTGCATGTGAGGTCTCCAACCAGTGATGAGCAAGTGCAGCTTCTTCAGAGTGTGCTGCTGCAAGAACTGCAGCAGGATCTTTGCATGTTGTCAAAGGTGGTTTTGCAGAAGATCCCTGTAGAAGAGTTTTATGGGTGAGGTTGTATGACTACAGAACTCCAAGGGCAAGCTGTCCAACTGGAGCCTCAGTCTTAGTCAGTGAGAATGGTGCAAGGTTTCACAGGATGCTCTAAGTACACAAGGTGTAGCTAGAAGCTATAGGAAGGTGGGAGAGGTATGCAGGAACTGCATGCTACTGAGGTGGAATGATATTAATACCTTACAACTTGCAAGCTGCAGACTTGGACAAGAAGGCACAATAGAGGTCCTCAGGGAGACATAGTATGACTCTGAGTCAAGTAAAGGATGATGAGACAAACTGGAAATGTAGTGGTCTAGTGTTGTAAGAGAGTAATGGTCTGTAGCACTATGTCAATTGTGTCAATATCTGTGTATTATGTAATCAAAGGTTCCAGCTACTTGGAGTCTGGGTGAGAGGTTGTATCAGGTCACTATGCCTGTATTGGATATGCAGTATTTACCAGATCACTATGCCTGGGTTTAGATTCAGATTCAGATACAAGTGAGCTTTAACTATCATGGGCTATTCTACAACTAGTGGGACTACACATGTTCCATTCACTAGCTGGACCACACCAGAGGTACTTAATTGCACTGGCAAGGTGAATTTACAAGGCTTGATACCAGGGAACAGTCAATCACTATGATTTCAGAGGAAGCTATCTATGAGACAAACTTCTACTAGCTAGTCCTAGTGTTGGATTTGTTGTTCTATGATGCCAGATTGCAGGGATATTTATACCTTTAAGGACCCATTCTAGAACATTCTATCATCCCCTATCTAACTTCCTTACCATTCTAGAGGTTTCTATCGTGATCTAATATTCCATCCCTTGTTCTTTCTAGGACCTTCTCTGCTTTTCTGATCATGTGATTCTTTTCACAGCCATGTTTCCTAGACCCCTAAATGCATAAATCAGATCCTCTCTTTTATTTTATCCTTCTACAATCCCTTTGCAATTTTCTGTTTGTTGATGTCCTGGCCTCGGAAGTCTTTCAACAAGTCCAGTGAATTCTCAGGTTTGGTCTTCGTAGAAATTGGCATATGCATGGGATGAATATCGAAGTTGAGAGATGGTGATGCCAGTGATGGTGAATATAGTATGCCAATATTCTTTGACTTGTGTGTAGGAGATGACTGCACATGTCCAGGCTGGTCAGTTAAATTGGGGACCTAATTAGGTACCATTTTCAGGGCAGAAAATGGTACCTAATAGGTCCCCAGACAGTATGGCTGAAATATGGCTGAAATATGGTCATTCTGATTCATTTCAGCCAATCCATGGCTGTGCTAGATTATATATTTATTAATTATTATTACTACTATAATTATATACATATTATGCTATATACATATTATCCCCCCCCCCTGGGGTCTGCCACCACATGGGGGGTGTGGTTCCTGCCAGTCATGCACCTGCATATACCCACCACACCCACTGCAGTGGGTGGGGTTCATATGCCCTGGTTGGGGTTGGTTCCATTTGGGCACTCCCTCAGGTTTTCATTCATTGTTGTTTGTTTGTTCATGTGTTTGCACATAATTGGGCACAGGGTTTCGTTGGGGTCCTGGCATCCGCAGTTTGGGCTCGTGGCTGCATATCTTCGCACATTGGGGTGGTGTCAGGGCCACGCTGTGATGAGGGCACCAAACAAATGTAAACACAAATAATTCCGGCTAAGTCTGGTGTAAGTCCGGCTAAGTCTGCAAGAATCTGGGCAAGAATGAGATAAGGAGGTTAGGGATGTTGGAGGAGTGGTCCAGCAGCCCGGAAGGGCGGAAATGAGCACAGCAGTCCTTAAGCTTGTGGAGTCGACTGGATAATACTCGGAGCTGTAGTCTGGAGTAACAGCAGAAATCCTGAGAGACCAAAGCTGGGGTCTCTGGACTTTGCTCTTGGACTACTTATACATGATGACTATACTACAGGGGAGTGATCGCTAAACTGTGGGTGGTTACAAGGGGGACAGGAACAGGGACAGGAACAGGAACTCGGCCAGGGGGCAAACTGGAAGCAATGGGAAATGAAAGGGAAATGAAACCAAGATAGGGTTGGATCGGAGTTAAACTGGAAGCAAAGTGGACTTGGGCAAAGGAACTAAGCGGAGAACTGGACTGGAGGTGGGTGGACAAGGACTGGAGTGATCCGGAGTGGACCAGAGTAAGGGACAAACCCTGACATCACCCCCCTCTTAGGGCCGATCGTCCCGATTGGCTGGAGGAGCAGGGATCAATGGGTTGACCAGTCTGGGAGGTCTGCAGGGGGTTCGGTTAGGAGTGGACATGTCCAGAACCCAATGGAGGAGAAGTCAATGGTGCTGATCCGCCATGGAGCTTCCGGATGAGCAAGGTGGAACTCTGTGATGACTTACGGGGCATTGCTTAGATTGGTCTCTGGAAGCCATTGGTTCTCTGAGGGTGGGTAGCCTTTCCATTTCACCAAGTACTGGAGTTGGCCTCAGAAATAGCGGGAGTTTTCAATCCATTCCACCTCATACTCCTCCTCACCACCATGGAGGATAGGAGGAGGTGGAGGATGTGCAACATGATCCATAATTGGGTCAGGCTGGAAAGGGCGGAGTTTCGAGACATGGAACACCGGGTGGATTCACATGGAGGGGGGAAGTTTGAGCCAGATAGCAGAGTGGGAGATCACCTTGTCTACTTTGTATGGGCCTAACCACTTGTCTGAGAGTTTCCAGGCTGGGCGGTCAATGGAAATGTTGTGAGCATCCAGCCATACTGAGTCTCCGGCTGCATACTCTGGGGCTTCTGTCTGGTGAGCATCATAGTGATGAGCCATGTCCTCGGCTGCTTGGCGGAGAGTGGACTGGGCTTCCTCAGAGGTTTTCTGCATCCGTGTGACAAAGTCCATGGCTGCTTTGACAACTCCAGGGCAGATTGGTTCAGTACTGAGGCAAGGATCTTGGCCAGAGTCAAGGTGGAATGGGGTTTCCCAGGTGGAGGAGTGAATCTGGTTATTGTATGCAAACTCCACCATAGGGAGCCAGTCTGCCCAATCATTTTGTCTGTGGTTGACAAAGATCCGGAGGTACTGCTCAATCTCCTGATTGACTTGCTCTGTCTGTCCATCTGTCTGGGGGTGGAATGCTGTGGAGAAGTTGGTTTTAACTCCAAGGAGTGAATTGAGTTCCTTCATGAACTTTGAGGTGAATGTGGTGCCCTGATCACTGATGATGGTCTCTGGAAGGCCATGGTGCCTCCAGACATTGTCTCGGAAAAGGCAGGCAACTCCGGCAGAGTCCACTATGGTCATTGTGGGCATCACATGAATCTGTTTGGAGAGTCAGTCGATGATGATCATCACACTGTCAAATCCATGCAACTCTGGGAGCTCCATGATCATGTCCACTGATATGACTTGCCATCGGTGGTCTGGAACCGGATTAGGGTGGAGAGTTCTGGACAGTTTGGATGGGAAGGTTTTGGTCCAATTGCAGGTGTCACAGGTGGAGGCATAGGTTGTGACATACTGTGACATCCCTGGCCACCAGTAGTGGCAAGACACAAGTTCATATGTCTTCCATCATCCAGGGTGGCCTGTGGTTGGGGTGTCGTGGTGTTCATGGACTAGGTCATGACGGAGTTTGGAGTCCAGTGGAACATAGACACATCTGCAGAAAAGGACCAGAGACCCTTGGAGTTCCCAATCTTTCAGGTGAGCCTTCGGGCCATCTCCATTTAACTCCTTGATGATCTGGACTACTTTGTCATCAATCTCCGTGGCCCTTTTGATCCGAGCCATCAAGCTCTGATTAGGTCCTTCCACTGCCACAACCTCTGTGGTGTCTAGGGCATGGGACTGGGAAGCAGTCGGCTTCAGTAGGACTACATCGGAGTTATCGGAGTCTCCTCGTGGATGGTCTGGGCACTGTGAAAGAGCATCTGGTTTCCCAGACTGTGATCCGGAGCGGTGCTGGAGGGTGAAGTTGAACCAGGAAAGGAAAATATTCCAGCGGGCTTGTCTCCGATTCAGCTTCTGTGCAGTCTGGAAGTACTGAAGGTTCTGGTGGTCTGTCAAGATCTCAATCGGATGTAGAGAGCCCTCTAGGTAATGTCTCCATGCCTCCAGAGCTCAGATAATGGCCATGAGCTCCTTGTCATAGATGTCATAATTCCTCTTGGCCTCTGACAGACTTTTCAATAGGAAACCTACTGGGTGCCACTTTCCATCCTCTTGAAGCTGCAAGAGTACTGCTCCAGTTGCATATCTGGAGGCATTGGCTTCCACTTGGAAGTGTCCGGACTCAGAGGGAAAGACTAGGATCGGTGCGGAGGTGACAAGGGATTTCAGTTTGATGAAGGCATTACGTTCAGCATTGGCCCATTGGAAGGGAGTGTCCTTCCAGGTGAGATCATTCAAAGGTCTGGCAACCTTAGCGAAATCCTGGATGAACCGGTGGTAAGATAGCCGACATCCATGAGTTGTCACTATCCCGGAAATGTCTGAAAACGTGACAGTAACACTTATGTAATGTCACAGTGGCCAAAAGTCTCGTCTTGAATTTACTCAGGCTCCTCCTGGAGGCTTGGGAGCCCTCTGGGCTGTGCAGTACTAGTTTCTGAGGCCTACATATATTGTTTACTGCTGCATCAATTCCTGAATTACCTCAAGTGAGGCATCTGCAGGGATCTGGTGGTGCCTGCAGTACTTCTTCATCGCCCATGCTGCTTCTTTCCCATTCAATCCATGATGATAGCCATCCATGTACTGTAAAGAGCGATTGGCAAATCTAAGCCCAGAAAAGATTGGAAATATGGAGAACTGCAATACCCACTGGCGCATTGAAGTAATTGGGATTGATTCCAATGAGTTGACCATGTTGCGCTCAACATCCTCTACTGCTGATGATGGCGGTAACTTGCGATACAGCCGCTTCACAAAACCCCAGCACATCTCAATGAAATTCAACTCACAGTGGAATTTCAGGAGAAAAATCACTGTAAACCCTTGTTCAGCACAATGAGCTTCAAGAAGGGAATCAACATTGATGAAATTGGGTTGACTGAATAGTAAGCATTGGCAGCAACAGTCTGTGGCTCCACTTGGGCACTTGAATTCATGACATTGGGCATGCAAGTCACGAACGTTATCATATCCACGTTCTTCAAGAATGACAGCCATGCCTTTAAAGAGACCGGGATGTGTAGGGTGATTGTTTGGGAAATAAAGGGGCTGGGGTTTGTTGTTGAATGTGGCATCGCCCATATGCTTGAAAACCTTATTCACCTTGCCACCATGAGTGTACACAAGATTTCCAGCTTCATCCCGTTCATTAACTCTGAGCCCCCAGTTTGCATCGGGTCTAGAGGTTCCCTTGGGCATGCGGCTATGGTTGCCAAAGTCAGGTTCAGGTCAGGTTTTGCCCCATTTGGGCAAAACCTGAACTTAACCAAAACCTGAATCTTCTCAATTGGAAAAACCTGAACCTAACCTGAAGAAAACCTATCTTAGGTTAGGTTCAGGTTAGGTTCAGGTTTAACCAAGGTTCAAACCTGAAATCATGAGCCCCTTCAGACAGGAGAAATATCTGAGCTCAACACTGATTTTAACCATAATCCAGAATGAGTCATCAATTCTGGCAAGTTCCAGAATTATGTAAGCAGGTTCCTTGGTGGAGAAATATGTTACTTTGAAGTGAAGTTATACATAAAACCTCATGAACAGTTTATATTGACTATGCATAGTCTATGGATAGTCAATATAAACTTTGTATGAGGTTTTATGTTTAACTTCACTTCAAAGTAACCTATTTCTCCACCAAAAAACCTGCTTACATAATTCTGGAACTTGCCAGAATTAATGACTCATTCTGGATTATGGTTAAAATCAGTGTTGAGCTCAGATATTTCTCATGTCTGAAGGGGCTCATGATTTCAGGTTTGAACCTGGGTTAAATCTGAACCTAACCTGAACCTGAAAACATGGGGGCCCAAAACCTGAACCTGACCTGAGGAAAATTACATGAAACCTGACCCCAATGGAACCTGACTTGGATCAGGTTCAGGTTCAAACTCAGGAGCCACCCATAGTCGGCAGACACAAAATCAGCCACCATCACAGAAACCCCATCACCCTTTGCATATGGTTTAGGAGTCTCATTGTCATGTACCCATCGAAGCTTGCGACGATCATGTGCATAGAATATTGATTCATCGTGGTACCAAATCATTGTGTGGTGAGGAGGCTGAATCTTGGAAGTTTCCTGATTCCCATTATTGTCCCACTTTCGTGTCAACAGGCAGTGTTTCTCCATCACAGGTAAGAACATGTTCTGTCAGTAATCCACCACATTATTGCGCTCATGCCCATCTGAATACTGACCCTTTTTCTCTTTCCGCAACCGATACCCCATCATTCTCATCCACTGTTGAGCCGTACACTCTGAAATTCCCTTGTGACGTTTCAAATGGGCTTTCATTGTGGGAGTGTCCAGAAAGTGAACAATATCCATTGCCGACACAAATGGACCAAGGCTCTGGAGGTGAGTTTGAATGTCCTGCTTGAGGTCTTCATCCGTCATGAGAACTGATGTATTCCATGACCCTGCGTCATTTTTTGGGAGGTCCTCAAAGTCAACCAGATATGCACAACTCCAGTGACGGAGTCTAGATGCATATGATGCATTTCTCCCCCATGCTTTGGCCACCAGGTTAGATGCGGCAATCCATCCAATCATACTGCTGCTTCCATCGTCTGTGCCATACAGTCATAGGACTTGGAGGATCTGCTCCCATCTCATGTGAGTGAGAAGGTCTAAATGTGGGTTCTTGTGGCCTGGACCAGTATTGTGTAATGGCCTGATTTTCAGTTCCAGGGATTTAGCACCCTCGGTAGCCCTTAAAATAGATGGTGGTGGAATGTAAGGGTGTGCATGGAACTTCAGGATACCCTTGGCAGGACTTTCTTGTGAAGCAAGTGAGGAGGAGGATGTGTTTCAGGACGAATTCAACATTGGTGAGTTGGGATTTTTGAGGTCTTGGTTTTGAGTTTGATATGGTTCATCCTCGGCATCATCTATGGTTCCATTGGGACCGAATGAAAGATTTGTGTTGTTATTGGCTGATTCTGATATATCTGGATGACACAAAAGCCCAATGCCATCCCTGTAAGATCCATCTTCTTGTCCACTTCCAGAACAGACAGCCATGACACTGCCACTGTTGTTGGCCTCAAGACTGCACTTGTTCTCCTGGCCCTGGCTATTGTCACTATCAGCTGAAGTTGTGAGATCAATTACATCCTCATCTGTTGGATCCTGCCCTATATGCATCAGCATCAACAGTGTGGCACAGGTGTTGGTGGGTTTTGATTTGAACCAATCTGTGATTGTTCGTTTTTTTTTATCAGTCTTTGTTTTCTTGGTGAGTGCATGGAGAATTCCATTAGCCACCCTCTCTTCTGCCCGGTCTTGTCACTGGGAACATCTTGATTGCATGCTGTTGATTTTGGCCCCATGGTATGTGGCTGTCACACCATGTGGCATGGAACCTCTAATCCCATGCTTGACTTTCTCATGTAGCTGAGCCTGAGCATCATGCAAGAACTTGGCAAAGCTGGATTGATTTTTGGTGGGTATGTCAGGTTCTTCCTCCATGACAGAGGCAATGGATTCTGCATCAGTGGAGCTTGATGGATCTGTTTCATTGTCTGAATGAGGGTCATCAAATGGGAGGACTGAGGAACTGGGTGCAGGAAAAGTGAATGATTCTGGTATTGATGGCACCAGTTCTTGTAATTCACGTGAGGGACTTAAGTGGACTCTCTAAAGGGAATTATGGTGAAATGATGGTTTTTGAGGAACTATACTCATACTTGCCTTGGGAAGTGCAAATTTCCCTAGATTTAATGCATGTCTCTTTGCCTTGCTTGGGGGCATATTTTTAAGGTTTCTGGTTGGTGGCCAGCTCCCCAGAACTGAATTGGATATATCCCGGCAAGTACCAAAATGCCACCAGAATCTACTGAGCTTGCTTCCGAGTTGGCCAAAACTCCACATCTTGAAATTCATTTTGGCTCAAAATGCAAAAATAAACATTGGTGGCATCAACAGAAAAGACCATGGTTAAGCTTGCCAACAAAGAGAGATATTGAGAAATGGAAACCAAGAGTTGCTTAAGAGCATTCATTTCATCATTTCTTAGGTTTCCAATTAGGTTTAAAAGATTGTGGCTAAGAGCCTTTCAAGGTTGAAGTTGTGTCACACATTTGCTTCCAGAAAGTGATGACTCATGGATGTTGGCTATCTTAGAAGTTGATGAATCCAAGGAATGACTGTGTCTCCTTCAGGTTCTTGGGTTCCAGCCACTCCATTATGCCTGCAACCTTGATAGGGTCCATCTCCACATGATCTGGGGTGAACACCATCCCTAGATACTCAATCTGGTCCTGGAAGAACTCACACTTTTCGGGTTTCAAGAAGAGGTTGTTCTCCCAGAGTGTCTGCAGGATCCCTCAGACACCACGGACGTACTCCTCCTGGACACACACCCGGCGTTGTGGGTGTGTGGCATATAAGGTATATTTGTTTTTAATAGCTACAAACTGCACAAGAAGGCAGCAGTCACGGCTTCTTCTTGGCATGAGTTTGATTTTTAATTAAACCATATTACTATTCTAACATCAAGATGTTCCCACCTGGTCGGGGTTTGTACCTTTACTTCCAGTCCACTCCAGTCCTTGTCCACCCACTTCCAGTCCAGTTTCTCCACATGTATCCTTTGCCAAGTCCACTTTGCTCCGGTTAAACTCCGATCCAACCCTATCTTGTTTCATTTCCTTTCATTTCCATTGCTTCCGGTTGCCCCCTAGCGATTCCTGTTCCTCGTCCCTGTTCCTTCCCCCTTGTTAACACCCACAGTTTAGCGAACACTCCCCCATGTACTTATCATCATGATAAGGTTTAGTCTGAGAGTGAAGTCCAGAGACCCCAGCTTTGGTCTCTCAGGATTTCTGCTGTTACTCCAGGACTAAGCTCTGATATTATCAAGTCGACTCACGACTTAGGACTGCTGTGCTCATTTCCGCCTGTCCCTTCCAGGTTGCTGGACTGCTCCCCAACATCCCTAACCCTCCTTTATCTCATTCTAGCCCCAGATTCTGCGGGACTAGCCGGACTTACACTGGACTTAGCCAGAATATTTGTGTTTACATTGTTTTGGTTCTCATCAACGCATGGCCCTGACAGAAGACAAAGCTCTCTCAAACAAGGCCCACCATCTGATTGCTAGATCGCGATTCCCTCCCACTCCACATTCTGACATGTCCAGCAGGACCACTCCAGCCAGCACCCCTTCCACTACCAGTCGCTCACAAGGCCCAAGGGAGCTTGACCCCAAACCATTCTCTGGTGATCAGAAGAAAAATGGAGAGCGGTGGTTTCCTACCACTCTGTCTGGCTGAACATTGCCCTCCAACCTAGAGTCATCCAACAGAGTTGCCAAAATCCTGTACACCACCTTCCTGGAGAAAGATGGAAACTGTGAGCATTGGGCGAAAGTCTCTCCACCTCTTCTAGATCCAGAAACCCACATCCGATACGAGGACCTTTGAAGGGTCCTGGTTTGCTTGAAAAGCGCTTTCGGAGAGAACCAGACTGGAGTTCCTGCATGATCCAAACTCCGATCTGAAACCAAAGGAAGATGTCCATGGAGGAATCACCGCGCACTTTGACACCTTGGCAGGGAAAACGGCATCGGAGAGGAAGCATTATTATGCGTATCAGTGGGGCCTAACGAAAGCTGTTGGAAGAAAATGCACCTCAGTGATTCTGCCAGAGACACTTCGGAGATGGCAGGGACACAGCAACAGCGTTGGTACCCTATATCTCTGTTCAGACAAAGCCACATCCAAGTCAACCCCATACACTCTGAGAAACCCCCCAACATCCCATGGGAGAACCTGGACAGCAAGCACCCGTCACTCCTAGCAAACCCACATCCCTCCTGCACCGACACCCTCCTCATCGACTTCATTTCACTCCCATGGATGTAGACTACAACTTGGAAACGAGAGGCACAATGGTCGTTATAACTGTTCAAAGAGTTGGGAACAATCTCTGTGACGTCCCACCATGGAAGCCACAACCATTCATCTGCTGCCACGGAAACATTGGGAAAGCAATTCATCTGGAGGAGTTACGGAAATATCCCAGCTCCGAAGAATGCCTCAGAAGCTCAGGGATCAAACCTCCAAGGATTTTCCAATGGCAGCGTGAAGGATGTGTCGCCGACCAAAATTTCTCCTCTCTCAAAAACTGTAATTAACGAGTTGAAATACATGTTTTCTCCAATGATGAGGTGGATGAATTCTGAAAAGCGATCAACTGAGGTCTGACCCTGTCTCAACCCTCCCCTTTATCTGTCTCCTTTCTGAAGAACCCAAGACGAAGCCACAGGATCAAGGTGAAAAATCCCAATTCACCGCAGACTGGAGCAATCGTGCTGGAAAGGCCATGGGATCCGGCACTGGAATGTTCCATGGACCCAACCTTTGCAAAGGAAAATGGTCTAGACATACGACCCCTGCCAGCGATCCTGTCTACAATGTTGATGGAACAACTGAATGAAATGTCTTTGGTCCGGTGAAAGGAGGTTGAGCATCCTCGAAGTCAATGATCACTCCGAACGGGTAGTGTTCTCTGTGAATCGGGACCTGGGGAAACCAAGCTGATCATGGCACACATTGGCTTCACCATCAAACCCAGAGATTGACGGACCAACTGGGTATCACACTGACCCAGTGCCCATCTGGACTGTCATGTATGATCCGAAGAGCCAAGAACACGGAGCATCAGCAAGGAGAACCTCCAGGAAACACTGGAAGGAACCCTGGACACCTCCCACTTCTATGGAGGTGAGCTGAGTGACATTAATGAGTCCCTGGCACTGGAAAAAGGAGATGCCATCTTGCACTTACTTCCCCAGTGACACTTGAGCACGCCCGAGATTGTCCGAGCAACGAGACACGGTACCCTTCCAGAGACTGGCAGAGGGCTGTGAAAGCCAAGCAAAGAGCCAGTTGATAGATGTTCGAGGGAGCTTGTCCTGAGGAAGTCCATGGACTGTCCAAGATGTGTTTTCAAAGGACTCCTTTGATCAGCTCCCTGGCAACTGATGCTGTGACTTATGCATCAAATGTAACTACCACAAGTTTTTGCAAAATTGGGTAAGTTCATTACCGCATTTTGATGCACAGGTAGGCTGTCAAGTCAGCTTGGGTAACCCCCGGGCATTAATATCAGCCAATGGCTCAGTTGGGTTCTTAATGGATTTGCATCCAATCATGTTCCCCATTTAGGATAATTCCTATGGGGTTGGGGGGCTTAAAAAAATATTTATAAATGATTTTAAATGGTATCCAGCTTAATAACACAGCTGATTCCTATTGAAAAAAAACCCATGCAGAATTAAATGAACTACAATCCAAAGAAATTTCCCCATCCAGCCAATGGGCGGCCCAGGACCAGGGGATGGTGCCCGGGATGGATGGATGGACCCCCTAGGGACCCCTGATACATGAAAAAAACCAGGCCAGGCCATGTTGTAGTGCCTGAAACAATTGAGACCAGTAAAAACAGCCCGAACCACCGAGTTGTGCCAAAATAACCGCTGGGGCGGACGGGTCTGTAAATTTGGCACATGATTAGAGACTGTTAGACGCAAAATCATATCAACATTCAGCCCAATCCAATGCATTACTATTGAGGAAGGGCCAAACAAAGTCTTGAAACATAAAAATGATTTCCTCCCCTGTAAAAGAGCTAGGGAGCTTGAAAATTCACACCAGAGCCAGGAGGTCATATGGAAGCAACTAGTGCCAAAAAATCAGCCCCCAATCCATGCACTGAAAGAGGGGAACTGGGCAGGGAGGACCGAACCACCGGAAGTGGCGGAAAATAACGCTGGGGACCGTGGTCTGAAATTTGGCACCTGTGCAGGGGCCATTGTACGCAAATCAATATCAAAAATTTCTAGCCATCCATGCATACTTATGGAATATGGACGCCCCCCCCCCCCCCAAACAGGTTCAAGACATTAGAAATTGATTTCCTTCCCCCTATAAAATACTAGGGACTTGAAAATTCACCCAGAGTATGATGTCGTCTGAGCAACCCATGTGCCAAGAATCAGGCCCAATTCATGAACCTAGAAGAGCGGAGAACTGGGCCAGAGTGGGACGCGAACCACTGAAGGTGCCGGAAAAAGACTGGGTGGACGTGTCTGAAAATTTGGCACATGATTAGAGACTATGTTTAGGAACGCAAATCAATATCAACATTCAGCCAATGCCATGCATTAGCTATGGAGATATGGGCCAACAAGGTTTGGACATTAAAAATGATTCCCTCCCCCTATAAAGATAGCGGGCGACTTGAAAACACACAGAGCATGACGGTCATTATATAAGAAATTTATGTGCCAAAAATCAGCCCCAATCCATGCACTTAAAGAGGGGGGAACTGGGCGAAGGGGAGGAAACCTACCGGAAGTGCCGGAAAATAGCGCTGGGCGGACTGTGTCTGAAATTTTCACCTGCTTAGGAGGCATTGGTATGCAAACATATCAAAACTTGTTTCAGCCCAATCCATGGCATTACTTATGGAGTTGTTGATATGGGCCAAACAAGTTTTGACATGGAAATGTGATGTTACTCCCCTACAGTCAAGAATGAACTTGAAATTTTACAGCAGGAGCTGATATCATATTAATGGACAAATGTATGCCAAAAATTAGGCCAGATCAGTTGATTTGAACATTCAACTCCTTTGGCAGGCAGAAAAGGAGGAACAACCCCTACCATAAATGTGAATCACCCCACACTGGGCCCAAAAAGGTGGATTGACCGTAATATCCGGATGATACGACTATACCCAAAAATGGAATGAATTGGAATGGGTGGAATCTGGATGAAATTGAGGAGGGGAAGGATAATCAAAAAGTGAACTACACAGATGTTAAGCAGGCATGCGATCATGATATCAGGACCACTAGTGATAATATGGGTATTAATTTTTTTTTTCGGCGAGCTCAATATACAATATCAGCCTAACAGACTCCATTTAGCATTGCTCCACATCATCCTCCCCTAACTCACAATTTCCTCCCCAGGGCCTTCCATCCATACATTACCCTGAAAATTCACAGCTTTGGCTATCAACAACATTCATAACATCCTCAAATTTCAGATTTCTTACTGCAATGTGAACCTTGCAGAATATTTTCAAGTTCACTGTAATACACCCTCCAGTGGGGCACTTCCAGATCTCCAATGACTCTGAGTTTTGGCCATACCTGGTCACCATTTAGGCCTCAGGGTGAAAAATTTCAGGCCATTCTAAGCACTTCTGGCATTGGTCACATGACCCAGATCTTCCCCTCCCCCTGCTTCACTCAGTGATTCCAATTTGCATGGACTTTTGTGGCCATTTGTAGTAGTAGTTGGGTGACACCCCATGTTCCAATTTGAAGACATTCCATGGAATATTTCATTGAGTTATTCAAGAACATTCCAGATCAATTCAATTGAGGTCAGAACTATGTATTTAGTGGAAATACTGTGGTTCTGACCTCAAATTGAATTGATCTTGGAACTGTTTCTTGAATAACTCAATGAAATTTCCATGGAATGTCTTCAAATTGGAATCATGGGTGTCACCCACTACTACTACAAATGGCCACAAAGTCCATGCAAATTGGATCACTGAGTGAAGCAGCGGGGAGGGGAAGATCTGGGTCATGTGACCAATGCCCAGAAGTGCTTAGAATGGCCTGAAATTTTTCACCTGAGCCTCAAATGGTGACCAAGGTATGGCCTACAAAAAATCAGAGTCATTGGAGATCTGGAAGTGCCCCACTGGAGGGTATTACAGTGAAACTTGAAAAAAATATTCTGCAAGGTCTCACATTGCAGTAAGAAATCTGAAATTTTGAGGGATGTTATGAATGTGTTTGGATGAGCCAACTGTGAATTTTCAGGGGTAATGGTATTGGATGGAAGGCCCTGGGGAGGAAATGTGAGTTAGGGGAGGATGATGTGGAGCAATGCCTAAATGAGTCTGGTTAGGCTGATATTTGGTATATGAGCTCCCATATACATATTACACTAGTGGCCTGATAATCAGACCATTGCTGTCTACATCTTGTGTAATCACTTTTGATTATCCTTCCCCTCCCCCTCAATTCAGCCACTTCCACCCATTCCAATTCATTCCTTTTTGATAGTAGTCTGTATCATGATAATTACAGGTCAATCCACCTATTTTGGGCCCAGATGTGGGGTGATTCACCATTTATGGTGGAGGTTGTTCCTCTTTTCTGGCCTGCCAAAGGAGTTGATTGTCTCAAACTCAACTGATTGGCTAAATTGTTTGCATTACATTTAGCCATATATGACTAACTCTGTGTAAATTTCAAGTTCATATCTTGACGTAGGGGAGTAAATCATTCAATGTCAAAATGTCTTCCCATACTCCATAAGTAATGCATGGATTGGGCTGAACTTGATATGATTGTGTACCAATGGCCTCCTAACAGGTGCCAAATTCAGACACGTCCACCCAGGCTTATTTTCCGGCAACTTCCGGTGGTTCTGTCCTCCCTGCCCAGTTCCCCCTTTTTAAGTGCATGGATTGGGCTGATTTTTGGCACATAGTTGCTTCATAATGACCTCATGCTCTGTGTGAATTTTCAAGTCCCTAGCTATTTTATAGGGGGAGGACATCAATTTTTAATGTCCAAACTTGTTTGGCCCATATCTCCATAAGTAATGCATGGATTGGGCTGAAATGTTGATATTATTTGCGTCCTAATAGTCTCTAATCATGTGCCAAATTTCAGACACGTCCACCCAGCAGTTATTTTGCGGAAATTTCCGGTGGTTCCAGTGCTGTTTTTACTGTTCTCATTGTTTCAGGCACTAACCAGTGGCCCTGGGCCTGGTTTTTTCACTGTATCAGGGTCCCTAGGGGTCCATCCATCCATCCCAGGCACCACCCCCTGGTCCTGGGCCCCCATTGGGCTGGATGGGGAAATTTTTCTTGGATGTAGTTCATTTAATTTCCGCATTTAGGCTTTTTTTCAATAGGAATCAGTGTATTATGTAACTGGATATTATCCAAGGTTATTATGGGATATTATCTAATGCACCCTTCCTTATTGGGCTATCTAATTACCGCATTTAGGGATATTAATATTATAAAATATATATTATTTAACTGGAATAATAATAATAGCCTGGATGCAAAAGGTTTAATGAAATGGGGTTACTGTAGCTTGTTGCAACAAAGTTACCGGGTATTGATGCAACCCTTCCAAGGTAAGTTACTGCGTTTTTTGCAAAATATTTACAGCATGGGCTGTCCCTGGCCGGAAACCATGGGATCACCACATCGAGTTTAACAAGGGAGTCCAGCTGCCTCCCCCAGCCAAACTCTTCCCACTCTCCCCAGCAGAGCAAAAGGAACTCAATGACTTCCTGAAGGAAAACCTGGCCTCTGGTCAGATCCGCCCTTCCAAATCCCCTATGGCTGCCCCAGTGTTCTTTGTGAAGAAAAAAGATGGAGGTTTTCAGCTAGTCCAGGACTACTGGAAACTCAATGACATCACGGTCAAGAATGCATACCCTTACCTCTGATCTCTGATGTCATTGACCGACTCCGAGGAGTCAAAGTGTTTGGGAAACTGGACTTGCAGTGGGGCTTCCAGAATATCCAGATGGCAGACAGAGAAGAATGGAAAGCAGCTTTCTGGACTAACCGAGGACTGTTTGAACCCTTGGTCATGTTCTTTGGACTTTGCAACTCTCCGGGCACCTTCCAGAACATGATCAATGATGTCCTCCAGGAATGGATTGACAATGGAGTGTGCATCATGTATCTGGATGACATCCTAAGGCTTTGCCAAGACCCAGGGGGAGTGATTGCTAAACTGTGGGTGGTTACAAGGGGGACAGGAACAGGAACAGGAACAGGAACTCGGCCAGGGGGCAAACCGGAAGCAATGGGAAATGAAACCAAGATAGGGTTGGATCGGAGTCAAACCGGAATCAAGCCGGAAGCAAAGTGGACTTGGGCGAAGGAACTAAGCAGAGAACTGGACTGGAGGTGGGTGGACAAGGATCGGAGTGATCCGGAGTGGGCCAGAGTGGACCGGAGTGGACTGGAGTGGACTGGAGTGGACTGGAGTAAGGGACAAACCCTGACAGCCTGTTGATCCATGCCAACAACAGTAGACAGTTTCCCACATTTGGGGAATATATGACATCGTGTAGTTTAACAGGGATTGATTTCCCATTGTATTGAGCTTCAATGGTGACAGTGCCTTGGCCTTTTCCCTCCAGTTGCATATTTTCACCAATTCCTTGGATAAGTTTGGTCCCAGGAATGAATTCAGTGAACATTTCCCATTTAGTTGCAATATGGGATGTTGTGCCTGAGTTGATTAGCCACATAAATTTGGACATTGAGGAGCCAGATCTGGCACTGAGTGCATACCCAGGGTCTCGATGGATTGCTTGGTTCATCAACTCGAGTGTTGTGGACTTGGCCTCCTTCACCCCCTTGTCCTTCTCCATTTTCTCCTTCCTCTTTTGTTGAGGGCCCTGTCCCTCTTTTCCTCCCCCTTTCACCCAACATTGGTCCCTTGTGTGGCTGGACTTTGAGCAATTTGAGCACATGGCCCTGGGAGTCTGGAGTCATTTGCCCCTGTTCAGGGCTAATTTTGTGATCTTGGTAGACTGTGATTTGTCACAGCAATGGTGATCTTCATCTAGAATCATTGTAATTAATTCTTCCAATTTGATCTCTGATTTGCTTGTTTTGGATCTGAAATAAGATGATTCAAATGAACTCCATGAGCTCAGTAATGTGGAAATTAATAATATTGCAAATTCTATATCTGGAAGCAGATAGCCCAATATTGCAAGGTTTTCCTTGGCTTTTCAGAATATGGCAATATGTTCTATTATCAGCATAGATTTGGATGGAATTATTTGTAATAATTTTTGCCTTTCCACAACTACTCCAAAAATGCCCTTGGGCTCCTTGGTGTCATGTAATTGTGTCCACATTTGGGCCGCAGTCTGAGCACCACTTAAATGGATGAGTTCTTCATCTCCCACAGTCAATTGGAGTAAGGATCAAGTTTGGAGATCTCGAGTCTCCCATTCTTTGATCAGGGACTCATCACTGCCATGTGGGTAACTGCCATCAATATATTTCATTAAATTGGCTATCACAAGTAATGAGGACCCCTGCAAGCACTGTTAGAGGCAAGATCCAGCAGGTGACCCAAAGGACCCTGACTCCCAGTACAAATTCAGATGCAAATCCCAGACCAAATCTGGGAAATAAACTCTAGGCTCCTCACAGGCCATGAAAAACTGGGAATTCACCCCTAGCCTCAAAAAAATCTCAAAAAAGTCCAAAAATTCCAAAAAAAATCCCTGACCTTCCCAGCCTGGTCAGCCAATTATCTGTATCTAACTAGATGCTTCAAGGGTTGTATTTATATACTCTAACTAGATATCAGAGCCCGGGGCCCCCAGGGGCCCCTGCAATACAATCAAGGGGCCCCCAAAGCAGCCCAGGGGCCCCTGCCATATTATGCATCATATATTGATATATTATTATTATTGCTATTATTATTATATTATATACATCCATAGCCTCTCCAGTGGGGCTCACCCATGCCCAAGAAGAACAGCCTGGGGCTGCTCTTCTTGCACAATTGTAGCCAAAGGAAAAAATCCTTACCTTCATGTCAGGGGGTTTGGCTTGGTTCAGCGGGTTTGGGGTCACGGGGTTTGGCTTGCTGGATCTTTGTTCGCCAGGTTTGGGTTCGCGGGGTGTTTGTCTGGTGGGTTTGGCTCGGCAGGTGAGGGGTCGGGGGTTCGCGCGGATTCAAGTCTAAGATCTAGAAAAAAAAGCAGTACATTAGTTAGACATGCATTAATAAAAGAAACTTACCTTGTAGTACCACACACCCGCAGCAGCAGGTGTGTGGTACTTTACATTCCCCGTGTATTGCCGGCCAGGTTTCAATATGTGGGGTCGCGGGGGTTCTTGCGTTGGTATTTGCTCACGTGTGTGGTTCCTGGGGCTCATTTGGCGCATTGTCGTCTGAGCCCTCGTTGTTTTGCGCGCTTTCATTGTATTGTAGATCAGATCTTGAGCTAGAATAATAAAAGACGGGTTAGTCAAACAAGTCCAAAGCAGCGCAAAAAGAGCAGCCTTCGCTGCTCTTTTTGCACAGCCGTATCTACTGGGGGGGACTCACCTCATATAGAGAACCACACCCGCCGTAGCGGGTGCAGTTCGTGCGGCCACTCCTAGGCCTGTTGTTGTCCATCGTCATCGTGTCATCGTCTGGCTTGGTCATGTTTTTGCATTTCTCTTTGTTGTGTTGCATGGGAAGGGGGGGGGTGGGTCATTTGGCATGTCCCTGGGTTCTCGTTCGGCGGGTTTCACCTTCATCACATAGAATAGAAGATGATGTTAGTTAAAAAACATTTACAACCAGCACAAAAAGAGCAGCTTTCGCTGCTCTTTTTGCATGGCTGTATATATAAGGGGGGGGACTCACCCTATATAGAGAATCACACCTGCCATAGCGGGTGTGGTTCATGCGGCCACTCACTGGGGGCGTTGTCTTCTGTTGTGGTCGTGTCATTGTCTGGCGCGGCCGCGTTGTCATCTGTCATCGTCGCATCATCATCTGGCGTGGTCGTGTCGTCGTCTGGCACAGTCGCATTACTCGCATTTCCTTGTCGTGTTGTTGGCTGGCACGTTGCCGTTTCAGCCCTGGGCAGTCGGGCCCTCGTCGTTTCGCGTGTTTTCATCTGGTGCTTAGGACCAGGTCACGATCTAAAGTAATAAAAGGTGTTAGTAAAAATGATTCAAAGCAGGGCAAAAAGAGCAGCTTTTGCTGCTCTTTTTGCCCCATTGTAGCTACTATGAAAAAAACTCACCTAATGACCACACACCTGCAGCGGCGGGTGTGTGGTCGTGTGTTTCCTTTAATGGGCGGTGTAAGCAGGAAACGGAAGTTGAATCCAGCTACAGTCCGCGAAATGGAAACGAGGACTAAGAAAGGGGATCATGGGGCCAATCCGAACATTAGGGTCTGAGGGAAGGAAGGGTCTTTGGACAGGTAGAATTGTCCTGTATAGACAGAGCCTATCCAGACAATAAATGAAGGGGTTGTTAAATCAGGGAATCACACCCTAGGTCCTCCTCTTGAGAGCCTATCAAAAGTGTGATAAGTTGGGTTTGAGATGTGGAATTTACCCTAACACCAGCAGCAGTTCAACTAGCTTTTCAACTGGAGATGGGGGGAAAGACAATGGAAATTCGCGTCTTCTGCACTTAATATACATCACAGAAAAATGCCATGGTAACCGGCAGAAAGGTGGGATTAAGGCGAAAATGATGAAAAAGAAATCAAGTAAAAAGCTCGAAAACTGAAGGAGATATTCAATTAACAAGTCAGAACAGGGGAATATGGCTTAACCAAGGTATTCCTCCTCTCCTACTGAACATAATCCCTTGGGGAAAGGTGGAACTGGTCGCCCTAGACATACCCTCCATCGGACATAGGGTGCCGGAACCATAATTGCCTTTAATAATCAGAAAAGCGGAGGTAAAAGTGAAATGAGACATGGGGAGACTAAATCACAGAAAGCCGAATTCTAATCCGCTCGTTTTGCCCTTGGTACCATTCGATGAGGATTTTCAGCGTCTTTCCAGGGGTGGTCGTTACTAACGAATTGGATCAAAACTGGTGGAGATATTCGCGAAATACTGAAGGATAGTGTGGAGCATGAAGTAAAATCGACCTGGAGGATGCAGTTCGTATCCGATAAACGCGTGTGTGGTACCGTTGGATAGGCGTTGATCGTAGCTTTCTGGGCGCTATCTTGCCGAGTCGATCCGATCAAAAATGAGGGAGATATTCACGAAATACTCCTTGAGAGTATGGGAATAGCCCCTATTTAACATGTGACTGATCCGCGAGTTGGATCCAAAGGATTAGGTAATCTTGATTATATAATTGGGACTCGTATATCGCCCTTGAGGCAATGGCACAGAAGACTGGATTGAGCATCAATGAAGAGGGCAAGTTGAATTGCCAAAGCCACAATTGGCTGGACTCGAGGTAAATACAAAATCAGGTGGTCTGTTGAAGACCTGGAGGTGGACAAATAATTGTCTCATATACAAGGTGGAGGAGAAGCGAGTAGGCCACGGTTTTGAAAGAGGGGAATCTGTGCTATTTAATAATAAAAGGAATGACAGGAAATGGAGGAGGCGGAATTGAACATATTGGATTCGTTTGAGGAGGTAGTTGGACGGTGATACGAATTCTATGTGGTGGGGATTTATCCCTCCAACAGCGGTTGCCTTGTTGGGTGGTGGTTGTTGTGGTAGTCGCGAGAAAGAATGCAACTCAATGCCGGCAATTGCCAGCATCCCAAAAGCACCCATGTGCCTGGTGCCATGAGTACCGTACGAACTAGCAGCAAGTAAATAGATATAAAATAAATAATAACTAATAACTAGTTGCTCCAAAAAAATGAAGAACACCATGACAATCAGTCAGAGTTCAAAAGAGGCATGATATGATACATTGCAAAGTGGATTGGGCGATTTCTATGGTTCAGAACCGGCCCAAATCTGAATATATTGGTGGAATACATGAAGCCTATATGGGCGATTAATTATCTTGGACGTTCTCTCTGTTTTCAATTTTTCCCACCTTCAATTCCCTAAATATAGGGAATTGAAGGTGGGAAAAATTGAAAAATGGAGAGAACGTCCAAGATAATTAATCGCCCATATAGGCTTCATGTATTCCACCAATATATTTAGATTTGGGCCGGTTCTGAACCATAGAAATTCGCCCAATCCACTTTGCAATGTATTATATCATGCCTCTTTTGAACTCTGACTGATTGTCATGGTGTTCTTCATTTTTTTGGAGCAACTAGTTATTATTTATTATTTATTTTACATCTATTTACTTGCTGCTAGTTCATACGGTACTCATGGCACCAGGCACTTGGGCGCTTTTGGGATGCCGGCAATTGCCAGTGTTGAGTTGCATTCTTCCTCGCAACTACACAACCACCACCACCCAATAAGTAAGGCAGCCACCCAGATAAGGAGGTACGCGACCACACACCTGCTGCTGCGGGTGTGTGGTCATTAGGTGAGTTTTTTTTTTTTTTTTTCATTAGTATATACGATGGCGCAAAAAGAGCAGCAAAAGCTGCTCTTTTTGCGCTGCTTTGAATCACTTTTACTAATATATCTTTTATTATTTTAGGTTATGGCCTGCTCCAAGGTAGCAGACGGAAGCCAGCCAAACGACAAGGGCCCAAATGGCTATACACCAACCGAAAATACACCAAATGAAACCACCAGCCGAAAACACGCCAACCGAAAACGCAATAAACAACGAGAACATGAGGATCGAGTAGCCATGTGAACCACACCCCCCCTCAAAGCAGGTGTGCAGCTCCATATAAAGTAAGTAACGCGATATACCCCAACAATGCAAAAAGAGCAGCAAATGCTGCTCTTTTTGCGTTGGTTCTTGTTTTAATTTTTAACTAATGTGTTTCTATTATCTTAGGTGATTGTCTGAACCAGAACCGGCAAAATGAAGATGCACCCAACAAGAATGAATACAACAGATGCCCGCCAAACAACAACATGAAACGATGCCGAAAACCCCAGTGGACCCCAACCGAGAATGCACCCAATGAACCACACACCTGCCGTAGCGGGTGTGTGGTTCTATATAAGGTAAGTATTATTTGTACCCCCAACAGCGCAAAAAGAGCAGTGAGTGCTGCTCTTTTTGCGCTGGTTTTAATGTCTAACTAATACTTGATTTTTCTAGGTTATCGCCTGAACCTCTACCAACAAAACCAAGAGCCACCGAACGAGAACGAACGGCCAAATGAACCCCCCTCTGCAAAGCAACAGCCCGCTGAGCACAGCCCACGAAAGACCCCGCGCTGAACGAGACCCCCACAAATAACGAAAACCAAACCCAATGAAGACACAAAACAACCTGGCGCCAAGAACCCACATGAGCCACACCCGCTTCGGCAGGTGTGGTAATTTTTAAAGTAAGTATTTCAACTTAGAAGTACAACCGCGCAAAAGGAGCAGCACAGGCTGCTCCTTTTGCATGCCTTTTCTTTTTTTTTGCTAATGTAGGGTTCATTATTCAAGGTCCCCATAGCCCACACCAATCCCCCTCCCCCCAGACTCAAATCCCGTGAACGAAGACCCGCGAACGACCTCGTGCCAAACAAGACCCCCGCACATGACGAAAACCAATGAAGCCATGAAACAACGCAACGCCGAGAACCCACACAAGCCACACCTGCTTCAGTGGGTGTGGTAATTTTTTAAGGTAAGTATTTCATGCTAGAAGTATGATCGCGCAAAAGGAGCAGCACAGGCTGCTCCTTTTGCGTGGCTTTTCTTTTCTTCACTAACATACTGTTTATTACTCTAGGTGTTCTTCTGACCCCATGGCCTGCACCTACCCCCACCCAATCCCCCTCCCCCCAGTCCCAAAACCTGCATGAACACAAACCACCATCCACAAATCCGCCAACCAAAAACCTGCGACCCTGCCGAATAAAAACCCGTGACCCCACCAAATATAAACTTACAACCCCATTGAATACCAGAAGAGGGAGGGGGGGGATAAGCTGTATAATAGTATAAAAATAATAAATGAATAATTATGTGTTATAATCCGGGGGGGCAGGGGGATCAATCTGTATAATAGTATAATAATAATAATAATAATAATAATAATGTGTAATAATGAGAACAAACAGTAATAAATAAACAATCCCAATTGCTGATAAGCCCGTATAGCCCGCTCACCCATTCAGGGACATTCCCAGGTCTGCTGGAGCCCACCCCCATGATTTTATTTGCCAGTTCCCTTGCTGCAGTCTAAGGTGGGAGGCAGGGGCCCCTGGGGGCCCCTGCCTGAACCACAGAAATCAGGTTAGCCAGCCCCAGGGGCCCCAGCATCAAAACCTCTAGTTAGACTATATAAATGCAAGGCTCGTAATATCTAACTAGACCTACATTTGTGGCTGACTGAGTTGGACCTTCCCAAACTACAGCATCCCCAGTGTTGTCCAAGGCAAGTGTACTCAACCCCACTATCATCTAAACTTCTCTTCCATCCTCCACCTTTTTCTCCTTGTCCAGCTCTTGGGCAGTGCTGATGGTAGAATAGCAATTCAGGCATTTGGAATTTGGTTGACCAGGATAGGTCATTAAAGTGAGGCTGTTCAATTTCACAATAGTGCATACCAAGTTTCCTGGAGTAGTTAAGTACTGCAGGAAGCCATAAAGCAACATTCTGTAGGTACTTTGGAAGCCAAAAAAGAAACACACCTACCCAGGGTTGAACACAGAACATTACTATAATAGTACCAAAGGCACTTGCACCCCACATTACTATAACAGCATCCAGACCACACCCCTAGAGATGGGATTTCAGATCTAGCCTAGTTTGGTTGAAGAGCCAAATCCAGGAACCTACCCCCACCTCACCATTGGCCAACACCAAATTTTGGCTCCGGATCCGGGAATTTGCCCCTTGCATAATCTCAAAATCACCCTCAAATTCTGGGAACCTTGGATCTCACCTCTAACAGTGCTTGCAGGGGTCCTGAGTAATGCCATGACCCTGGTTTTCCATGGAAGCCAGTTGTCCCCTTTCAATTGATTGATCCAGTAAAAACTGTTAAGGGTGTTCTTGTCTATTGGGGCAATGTCAGGCATAATGAGTGTCTTTGTTTTTTAAGCAACTGGTGCTGATAACATGTTAAGATATAAGGGTCCATTTGGCTGCAGAAATTCACATGAATTTGCAGCTCAAATCTCTCCTCAAATCTTCCCCAGAATCTCCTCTTGAATCTCTTGGGTAACTCTGAAGATTTTTGTAGTTGAATCTGAGGTTCCTGCCCAGATGTATGTAAAACTGAAAACTGAGAATTCATTTTGATCATAACTCAACACCTCAAGGCACCTGGATGCAAACCCAGTAATCTATAACAGAAGGGAGTTAGGTTGAGGATTACCTCATCTTCAGAGTTTCAATTCTGCTTAGCTCATCTGCGGAGTTTGAACTGGGCAGTGAGCTGGCAGATCTCATGTGATGAGAGCCAAGGTGCCAAAAACCAACACCCTCACTCAGGTTTGAACATGGGACCTCTCAATGCCATTACAGCAGCAATCCACCTTAACCAATAAGACTAAGGAGACTACACATTTATTTGGTAATTAGAATCCTATGTACTGGCACTTCTAAGTGGTACCGAGGGAGCACAATCAATCCACTTGCCCGGGGGTTGTTAAATGGGGGGGGATTATTACCTTCAGAGGGGGGGGTCTAATTCCAAGGGGGGTTTGTTAGGGGAGGTTGGTAACTCCAGAGGGGGGTATTACCAGGAAGGGGGGTATTACCAGGAAGGGAGGGGGGTATTACCAATAAGGGGGGGGTGTTACCAAAGCAAGGAAGGGGAGTGTTACCAGCAAGGGAAGGGGGTGTTACCAATAAGGGGGGGGTGTTACCAGCAAGGGAAGGGGGTTACCAAAAGGGGGGGTATTACCAGCAAGGGGGGGTATTACCAATAAGGGGGGGGTGTTACCACCAAGGGGGGAGGTGTTACCAACAGGGGGAGGGGGGTGTTACCACCAAGGGAGGGGGTGTTACCAGCAAGGAAGGGGAGTGGTACTAATAAGGGGGGGGTGTTACCAGCAAGGAAGGGGAGTGTTACCAGCAAGGGAAGGGTAGGTACTAATAAGGGGGGGGGTGTTCCAGCAAGGAAGGGGGAGTGTTACCAGCAAGGGAAGGGGGAGTGGTACCAATAAGGGGGGGGTGTTACCAGCAAGGGAAGGGGGAGTGTTACCAGCAAGGGAAGGGGGGTGTTACCAATAAGGGGGGGGGGGGTGTTACCAGCCAGGGAAGGGGGGGTTACCAATAAGGGGGGGGGGTATTACCAATAAGGGGGGGGGGGTATTACCAATAAGGGGGGGGGTGTTACCAGCAAGGGGGGAGGTGTTACCAACAGGGGGAGGGGGTGTTACCACCAAGGGAGGGGGGTGTTACCACCAAGGGAGGGGGGTGTTACCACCAAGGGAGGTGTTACCACCAAGGGGGGGTTGTTTCCAGCAGGGGGGGTGTATTAGCAGGGGGGGCACTGGATGAGAATATGGGCATATTCTGTAGAATGCATATGGGGAGCATTGTCTTGATTCCACATCTGAATTTGACATCCTCAGGAACAAGTGTATTGGCCCCACAGTCCCAAATGCTATTCTAATATGAATTTCCATTCAAAATAACTTGATGAAATGCATTTCAATTTGGCATAATCAATGTGGTTATCTCATGAAAATACAGATTATATCATTTTTTAAATGCAGGCATACAGACTTATGGCTGTTAGTGAGAGAAAAACTTAATAGGGAGTCAGGGGATCCTGAGCTATACACTGTACATCATGTGGATTACATAATCAAGATGAGACTATTCCAATCCCAACAGCAGAGGACAGGTCTCCATCAGAATAGAAACAAAAGTCCACCAGGAACAAATGAAAAAAGAGTGGCAGGGTTGGTTACATAAGGGATATCTGCACTGGCAGTACAAAGGAATGGAGGGTGTGCATGTGATAGGTGAAGATGGGGTGTAACAGCATCATGGGTTATGGATTACAGTCATGGGTTTGGGTATGGGTGCAGGTCAGCCACAATACAGTCAGGTAACTTTTTCAGGGTACAGGTATGGTTTCAGTTTCAGTTGCAGGTTAGCCACAGGGGCCATGGCTGCAGGTTACAGCTTCAAGTCAATACAGGCTATACTTTCAGATACAGTGTCATGGGGTTGAATATGAGTTTGGGTTTGGTCATGTGATGAATCCACACACATGGTGGGATTCATGGACACAAGGAGGGGGGTGCATGCAGCATGGGGACATTAGAGCCAGGGAGATAGGAACCCCACTCCACTGTGGGTCAATCTCCAGGTATCACAGAGCTTAATTGGGGCCCATAGCCTGTTGGCAAAAGAAAAACTTGATAGGAGATCAGGAATTCCCAAGCTATATAAATCATGTGGATTATGTAATAAAAACAAGATTGATCCAATCCTCTCATCCTAACAATGGCAGGCTCAAAGTTGGCACCATAGGCTCACAGCAGCCACCTAAGGCAAGAGTACAAGCCATGTATGGACAAAGCAGCCCACTAAGGCAAGAGTACAAGTCATGTATGGACAAAGCAGCCACCAAAGGCAAGAGTTCCAGCCATGTATGGACAAAGCAGCCACCTAAGGCAAGAGTACAAGCTGGCATGCATGGGTGACAGCCTTTACTCATAACTCAATGGTGGCAGAAGGTGAGGGTACACAAGTTTCTTTAGGTACTGGACACATAAGGAGATAGTTCAGACATTGCAAAGCTATTTTTCAAGCTTTGAGCAGCTTTGAAGCAGATTCTCAAGAATTTCCTAAAAAGGAATTTTCTGCCTTCTCGCATGTGACTATGGGGGCCAGGGGAGGGAGGGGGTGATCACAGAGCAATAGCTACATGCAGTATCATGGGCAGTTTGCACAATGCAGGCCAGAGTACCAGGTGGGTGCTTGATTTGATACACTGCTTGGATGGTGAGGTGTGATCTCAGATTGATCCAAATGTGTCAGCACCAAATTCTCAGTTTACATCCAGGAAGGGCAGAAAGTCATTTCAACTTTAGAGATTTGATGGACAGCTGAACAGACACAAAAACCTTGTTTGATTTTGGGTACAATCTTGAAATTCACGGAGAGATTCATGAAAACATTTTTACTATAAGATTCAAGCAAGATTCACATGAATCTTTGCAGCCAAATGGACCCTAAGTCTTTTAGAGAAAACAACACTATGATTTACCATGTAAAATCTCAGTATTTATATACAAATAGATGTATCTACAGGGTTCAAGTATATATGGGAATAACAGATGTAGATGGGCCTATACAGTCCTGGACAGTTTTAGATCCTTCCAGAAGGTTCCAGGTTTATTCCCATATCAGGATGTATTCATTCCAATACATAGAGCACCCGACCCACTGACTCCCAAATGCTGGATGGTGGAGTCATGCATCAAATGGATACCCATGCCCTGGTGAGGATCTATAGGTCAAGACAGGCTAATTGCCATCTTGTTTGCAACCCATCCTTGTATTAGTGTTGCCGCGACTTGTGCTCGAAATCGGCTCGAGCCGTGAGTCGAGTCGGATACAAGCCGAGCCAAGTCGCGGCGAAGTCGAGCTGATCGAGTTGACTCGAGTCGACTTGAGTCAATAAGAATATACAATGAGCCTTTCACAAAAAATGACCCCATTTCTCACTATACTGTGGTTCCACAACTTCTAAACCCTTAAAGTTAGATAATTCTCTTTCTCATGACATGGTTAGGTGGCAAAAGGATCCCCAATCTAGAACACGTGACTCATCACTCGCCCGCTTATCTAACCGTCTGATGCTTGTTCCAGTCCCGTTCCTCACTCTCAGTCTCCAGCATCCAGTGCTAAGTGCCTACGGTAGGTTGTAAGTTCACCTAAAAATTCAAGGTGTACTTTACCTGCTTGTATCCCCAAAGTTCATTTGTAAAAATTGAGAAATTCCTCTTAACTCTTGCTGCTCCTACATGCATGACCAAGCATACTTCCGAAAATTCACTGCCCTTCCTGCCCTCAAGGGATGTAAACTTTTCCCACATGGTTTTGTGTGGATGGATGATCCCCCTCTTGAGGCAAGCCCTTCCTTGCAAGCACATATTTTCTTCAAGACT
>MU128943.1:310645-358723 GCA_014904985.1 Hydnum rufescens UP504 | reverse complement strand
CATATCTTAATTTCCCCAGGTCCCTTCTCCGAGGCTTGAATGCTGCAGTGCGTACTGTTGTTATATTTCCGCCTCCCCTTATGCCCCCTAATATTTTGGTATATCTATAAACAGGCTGTAGGTTTGGTCTTTGTCGCTGTCGTTGAACTGTGGAAAGCAGGAGCCCGTACTGGCAAAGGTTCGACGAGTCTGGACTCAGATACTTGGTGGCTCATTGTCGTCTGCATGTCGTTCGTGAGCGTACAATGGTTCAATAACCCTCCGCCTGTCGCGATCACGATGGGTGGAATAGCGGGACTGGGCTGGTATGTCGTGAATATGGAGACGTAGGCATACTGTATGCTGTGTTGGGATTGATAATAATGCTACCGGTCGTCATCGTTTTCTATTTCCTACGTACTCCAAGCGGACCACCAGCCGGTGCTAAGACGCAATGCGGTAAGCTAAATACACTGCAGGTGTTGTCGGTGTGAGGCGGTCTGCGCTTCGGCATCGCCACACAATCGGAGCGACAGCCACCTCTGATACAATGCACGCGAGGATCGTCCGGAGCGCGACAAGGACACAACTTCTCCGAGGCAGTTCTCTAATCCATGCGATATAACCACAATTCCCCGCCTCCAGCCCCAAACAACAATGATACGGATATCGAACCGTCCCAAAGGAAGAGAAGGAGGCCTTGGGCACGTCGACCCCAATACATTTCTATCAATTATATTCTCATATGGCTCTTCTCCCCAGTAAAAGATGTCTTTAGCTCGGTTGTGAAGTCATATGACCCTATGAATGATGTCATGTCATCACTCAAGCTAAAATTGGTGGCTTCCCTGGGCTTCCCTGACCTAGGTACCCCAGAGCTTCTTGGGGGCTACCACCCCAAACCCCCACCTTTTTCTGGGCAGACCTGGGGCTATGAAATATAGCCTGGCATACCCTATTTTCAAGTATGGAAGCAGGGTTGTCCAATGTGAACTCATATAGATTATACTTAATTAGCTAAGATATGCCTATAGGGAATGTCCTAGCTAAATGCAAACCAGTCAGCCATAAGTGTATATCTAGTTAGGCCCTTTTGCCTTGCTTTTATTCAATCTAAGAGTGGGTTTTTATGTGGGGGCCCTGGGGCCTGCTGGGTGATTTCATGGCATGAGACAAGGGGCCCATGGGGGCCCCTTGCTCTGAACTCACCTTCAGGTATTAGCCCATGTATGAGACCAAGAGGTTCAAGGCCTTGTTCAAGACCAGTCAGAATAGGTACCTTCAATCAATATTGATTGCATGGGTAGGACCTAATTACAAGGTTATATTATGTGTGGATTAATAAAATTGGAAGTATGGGGGTTTGGAATGACAAAAGGAAGGGTTTGTTGAATGGGAGTAATTATTGTAGAGAATTATTGAAGATAAGAGTCCCAGGCACCAACCCAGTCAGCCACAAATGTACATCTAGTTAGATACAATGAGCCTTGCATTTAAATAGTCTAACTAGATGTTTTTAGGTGGGGCCCTGGGGCCGGCTAACATGATTTGTGTGATTCAGGCAGGGGCCCAGGGGCCCCTGCCTCTCACCTTAGACTGGGACTTAGAGATTCTCAGACAACAGTGGGCTACACCTGGTGTGATATTATACATATGCTCCCTGGGGTCAGCAGGGTTTCACTCAGCAGTCATGTTGTGTTTTTATTGACTGGTTTATTTATTTATTTATTCAAAAATTCACAAACAACATACCACACCCACTTGGGCAGGCATGTGGTACTGTCCATAAAAAAACTAAAAATTAACAAAAAAAAACACTATCTAACACACCTGCTTGGGCAGGTGTGTGGTACTGGGGATGTGCATTACTTATATTTTACAGAGCCACACCTGCTATCATGGGTGTGGGGTTCCTATGGTTTGGCGTCACTTCATTTTGTCATTTGGTGTTCCCATTCACAGATCCTGCTTTGTGGGTGAGTTAGTGTTTGGGGGGGGTCATTCTATGGGTCTTCATTTGTTGCTAGCCTAGAATAATAGATCATTAGTTTAAAAAATTAAAACAGGTGCAAAAAGAGCAGCAGTGCTGCTCTTTTTGTGCCATTGGGGGTGCACTTACATTATATAAAACCACACACCTGCCACAGCAGGTGTGTGGTATGTGATTTCACCAATCATTGTGTTCAGGGGGCAGGCACTCAAGGCCTGCAGTGCTGTGCATTAAATGGTATACTGGGGGGGCTCATCTGTGTCCTTGTTGGGTGAGTTTTCATGTAGGGAATGGACCCTAGAACAACAAATAATAATATATTAGTAAAAAAAGAAAACAAAGGTGCCAAAAGAGCAGCTTCTGCTGCTCTTTTGGCACTGGTGGGATTAAGATGTACCTAATATTTACCACACACCTGCCAAAGCAGGTGTGTGGTACACAGTTCTGTTGATCATTGTTTTGGGGGGCAGCTTGGGTGGCTGTGCATATTGGGGGCTCATCCATGTGTTCATTCATTGGGTGGGTTTTCACATAGGGAAGGGACCTAGAACAACAAATAATAATATATTAGTCAAAAAAGAAAACAAAGGTGCCAAAAGAGCAGCTTTTGCTGCTCTTTTGGCACTGGTGGGATGAGATGTACCTAATATTACCACACACCCACTTCCAGGGGTGTGTGGTACACACTGTAAGCAGGAGAAAAAGGGGGAATCTCCACTACAGTCTGCGATATGGAATTGAGAATGAAGAATGGGGGTCACCAAAATAATCCAAATATTCAGGTCCAAGTGTAGGAGGATCTTTAGGATAGAAGATAATCTGCTGTCAGCAGTAGTTGCCCAAGCAGATGAATAAAGGGGAAATTATGCCACAAATACCACACTCCAAGGTCCTAGTCTTGTGGCCTTAGACAAAGTGTAGTAGTAGCAGTGTCCTCAGATGGAATTCACCCCGAAATCCAGCAGCAATACTTCAGTGCTTCAGACTGGGGAGGGGGAAGACAATGGAATTTTCAACACAATTCACTTAATATACAACCTGGCTATGAGATAAAATATCTGACAGAAGCAGGGGGATAGGGGAAATATGTAGAAAAAGGAATCAAGTCAAAAGCTTCAAAACTGACAGAGATATTCAATTTACAAGGCTGGGGATAGGATAAAGCATAAAATGACTATTTCTCCTTCCCTTTTGGACAGATCCCCTTGAGGAATGGTGTAATAAGTCATCCTGGACATCCTATCCTTCAGATATAAGGCTGCCAGACAATATTTGATATTTGAAAATTGGAAGGAGGAATGATGTTCTCCTGAGACAAGGGGGAAATTTGTATGCAGAACACCGAGTTCTTCTTCATTTGTGACACCCTTTACACCATTGGATGGGAATTTTTAATACCTTTCTAGGCGCAGTTGTTTGATGCAAATCAGATCAAAACTGAGGGAGAAATTTGAAAAATACACCTTCTGATTATGAATGAGCAGGTGGAATCATTCCAGAAGCTTCAGTTTTGATTCGATGAACACATAATTGGTATAATTCGATAGGTATTGATCACAGCTTTCAGGGTGTTATAGTTGTGAGTTGATTGGGTACTAATTGACTTCGAAAGTGAAAAATACACCTTAAGGGCATGAATTCCATAGAGAAATCATTCTATAGTGTGCAGTTTTAATTGGATTAACTCATACTTGGTATCGTTGGATAGGTGTGAATCATATCTTTTTGGGTGCTACCTTTTCGAGTCAATATAATCAAAACTGATGGAGAAATTCAATGAATACTCCTTGAGAGTGCTGCATTTGCCCCTATTTTGATTATGTAATGCATCTGCAAGTAGGAATGAAGGCCCAGGCATATAATGCATTGTATTACATAATCACCATTTGTTAGAGTCACCCTTAAGGCAACAAGATTTGTATGAGCGGATTGAAGGGGAATTCAAGATGATATACAGAAGGGCAAGTTGAATTGCTGTCCACCATATCATAGCTTATGGTAGGGCATGGATGAATACAGTCCATGTGGCCTGTTGAAGACCTCAGGAGATTGACTTGTGTACAAGGGAATGAGCATTCCATTTACATAGTTTCAGGCATATGGAATTCATGCTCATTCATGAACAGATGAAAGGCTTGTTATTTGGATGACATATTGTTACATGTTTAATTCATTTATCAGAAAATTTGACACTGAAAGAGAACTCTATGTGGTAGGGATTTTTCCCTCCAACAACACATTCATTGATCATAGTTTCAGGGGGCAGCTTGGGTGGTTGCACATATTGGGGGACTCATCTGTGTGTTCATTTGTTGGGTGGGTTTTCACAGAGGGAAGAAACCTAGAACAATGAATAATAATACATTAGTAAAAAAAAAAAGAAAACAGATGTGCCAAAAGAGCAGCTTCTGCTGCTCTTTTGGCACCAGTGTGATTAGACATACCTAATATTACCACACACCTGCTTCGGTGGGTGTGTGGTACATGCATATGTTGATCATTGTTGTGGGGGGTGGGCACTCTGGGCTTGGGTGGTTGTGGGTACTGGGGGTTTGTCCATGTGCTCATCAGGTGGGTTGTCACAGAGGGAAGGGACCTAGAAGAGCAAGTAATAATATATTAGTAACAAAAAAGAGACCAGAGGTGCCAAAAGAGCAGCAGAAGCTGCTCTTTTGGCACTGTCATACATCCCGCAATGGAGAACTTACCAAGTATCAGCACACACCTGCTGCAGCAGGTGTGTGGTACTGTATATTAACTGTTGATGTGTTGTGGGTGTTTGGGTCCTGAGTTCTTGGATCAGGTGGCAGGTGGCTGCACATGTCCATTTTTTGTTTGCTGTGTTCTTGTCAGGTGGGGTTTCATGCATCTAGGGGGAGACCTAGAATAATGAATAATATGTCAGTCCAGAAAACAAAAGCAGTGCCCAAAGAGCAGCTACTGCTGCTCTTTGGGCACCATTGTACATGCTGGGAGAAACTTACCAGCTGTTACCACACACCAGCCTTGGCAGATGTGTGGTCCTATACTTAGTTGGTTGTCATGCAGGTTCAGGGTTGGGGTGGCTGTGCATGGGCCCATATTTTGCTGGTGTCTTGTTGGTGCATTCATCAGATTGGGGTTTTACAAAGGGAAAAAACCTAGAATAATGAGTGATATCAGTTAAAAAAATTTAACAGCAGCAATGCCAAAAGAGCAGCTAGTGCTGCTCCTTTGGCATTGCAGTACACACCATAAAGAAAAGAACTCACCTAATAGTGCCACACACCCACCCTGGTGGGTGTGTGGCACCATTCTGCTTGGTTTGGGCACCTCGATGTTGAGTATGATCTGAGCTATTCAACACTGGGACTTTCCAGGCTCAAAAGAACACCCAATTAGGGGCAGTACCAACCCCATATGGATAGATAATAAATACCTAGATCAAAAATAAATAATAAGTAGTAGATATCTGTCTAAAACAGGTGAAGAAATAAGTGATAGTCTATTGGATTGCACTAAGGCACCATGTGTAAAGAAGAATTGGGGAACTTTCACACATTATAATTGGCCCAAATTTCAGTATCTGGGTGGTATGTATATATATATTATGGGTGATGAAACAAATTGGATGATCATGCCAATTTTCAGTTTCTTGTGCCTTCAATTGCCTGAATAGGAAATTGAAGGCACGAGAAACTGAAAATTGGCATGATCATCCAATTCGTTTCATTGCCCATAAAATATATATACATGCCACCAAGATACTCAAATTTTGGCCAATTATAATGCATGGAAGTCGCCCAATTCCTCTTTGCACATGGTGCCTTGGTGCAATCCAACAGACTATCATTTATTCCTCCACCTGGCTTAGACAGATATCTACTACTTATTATTTATTTTTGATCTAGGTATTTATTATCTATCCATATGGGGTTGGTACTGCCCTAATTGGGCATTCTTTCAAGCCTGGAAAGTCCCAGCATTGAGTAGTTTGTTTTGATGCTTACTTAATCCATTTGTTTTGTATATAGGACTCAACCACAGGGTCCCAAGGAACTAGAAGAGGACCACACTCCCCACTGCCATGGGTGTGTGGTCATATAGGTGAGTACCTCTCCACTATGTACAGCCATGCAAAAAGGGCAGCCAAGCCTGCCCTTTTTGCATGTCTTTAACACTTTAACTAACATTTAGTAATATTTCCATTCTAGGTTTAAGGTTGTGCACCCAATACAAAACCTATCACCCCCACCTGCAAATGAACACGGGCCGAAATGCATCCAATACACCACATACATAGCCCCCAAGGTCATGCAACAACAGATAAAGGACCACACACCTGCTGAAGCAGGTGTGTGGTCCTACTAGGTGAGTGTTCAACCAGAAACCTACAGTAGCACCAAAAGAGCAGCACTAGCTGCTCTTTTGGTGCTGCTTCTCTTTGGTTTTACTAACAGATTGTATTATTTGTTATTCTAGGCTTCCCCCCTGCATGAAAATCCACCTGGTGAGAATGTGGATGAAGCCCCCCCATAATACCAATGTACACAGCTGCTGAAGATCCCCAGGACCCTATGCAATGCCCAATTAGGCATGAACACTGGAACAAATGAATGGCAATGTGCACACAAAGCCAGAGCAAGAGAATCAGCACAATCAAGTACCCCACACCTGCTGCAGTGGGTGTGAGGTACTACAAGGTAAGTCTTTTTTCTTGATTTTTTATTCTTGTGGTACAAAAAGAGCAGCATGAGCAGCTCTTTTTGTGCTACATTAATCTAACTAATTTATTATTTAGTTCTCTAGATCTTGGACCAGAGCCCCCACAAACAAATACTGATGCAACACCCCTGTAACCCCCCCTTATCGATGCCCACCTGAATGATGGGCACCCATATGAACTGCCAGATGTACAAGGCAGAGTACAGGGCTCCAGTAGCCCACACCAGTGCAGCAGGTGTGGGGTACTACAAGGTAAGTTCTTTTTTATTTTTTATTTCTATTCTTGTGGTGCAAAAGGAGCAGCATATGCTGCTCTTTTGTGCTGCATTACTGTTGTACTAACATTTCATTAATTATTTCTCTAGATCCTGAACCAGAACCCCTGTGAATCCCCAAGTATGAACCCATGGAATGATAGCCACAAACAATAACTGAAAATGAGCCCCCACAAACAAAAACTGAGGGAGTGCCCCAATGGAACTGGCCCCAACCACACTTGGACCACATGAACCCCCAACTACAGACCTGCTGAATGACATGCCAGGAATGAAAACTGGGAATGGAACCATGCATGACCACATGAATGAAGACCACAAAGGCCCACATGAACAAAAACTGCCAATGACACCCCCTTGTGAGGGATCACCCAAATGGAACCCAGGCCCTGACTGGGGTGGATTCCAGGTAAGTATTTTTTCTTTAGCTACAATTGTGCAAGAAGAGCAGCCTCTGGCTGCTCTTCTTGGGCATGGGGTCTATGGATGTAAATACTAATATAATAATAATAATAAATTAATAAATAATGAATAATATGGCAGGGGCCCCTGGTGTAAACATCTAGTTAGATATAATAAATGCAATGCTCATTATATCTAATATGATGTGGAAAAGTGACTGACCAGCCTAGTTGAGGGGCACCCAGGCAGGTGCCAAGCCAAACAGCATAACACATCTAACCCATGTTATTATCATTATTATGCCTGGGGCATGAGATCCAGTATGAGATGCCATATGGGTCTGTGTCAGGGCCACACTGCGATGAGGGCACCAAACAAATATAAACACAGATAATTCTGGCTAAGTCCACAAGAATCCAGGCAAGAATGAGATAAGAAGGTCAGAGAGGTCAGAGGAGCAGTCCAGCAATGGAAGGGACTAGGTGGAAATGAGCACAGTGGTCCTTAAGCTTGTGGAGTCAACTGGAAAATACTCAGAGCTGTAGTCCAGAGTAACAGTGGAAATCCTGAGATTACATAATACAGACAAGGAATACAAGAAGGCTAACCTGTAGTCCAGAGTAACAGCGGAAATCCTGAGAGACCAAAGCTGAGGTCTCTGGACTTTGCTCCTGGACTACTTATACATGATCCCTATACTACTGGGGAGTGATTGCTAAACTAGAGATGGTTACAAGGGGGACAGGAACAGGAATGGGAAAGTGGGCAGGGGCTGGAACAGGAACACCAGGGAGTGAACTGGAAGCAATGGGAAATGAAAGGGAAATGAAATAAAGATAGGATCAAACCAGAACCAAGCTAGAACCAAGCTGGAACCAAACCGGAACCAAACTGGACTTAGGCGGAGTGGACAAGTGGGGACTGGACTGGAGGTGGGTGGACAGGGACTGGAGTAGACTGGAGTTAGCTGGAGTTGACTGGAAAGAGGGGTGAACCCTGACAGTCTGAGACCTGCAAGAGTGCCTGGATTGGTGCCAGTGAGACCTGGACCAATTTCAAATGGCACATTGCAGAGGAAATGGATTGTCCCATTACCCAGTTGAAGTTGGGCTATAAAATCAGCACTGAACCCATCCAACAGGCAATTCACTTTCTGCACAACAATGACAAGTATGAGACTATGGTATCAGATGTTCTAGTGGCCATGGGTTCTGGGAAATCAAGAGAGATGGGAATTCCCAAAGGCAGGAAGGCAGGAAAACCAATTATTGTCTGCCTTTCAGACCTTCATGAAAAGGAAGCAAAAAAAATGAAGAAGGTAATGTCCCTGGTTATTCATTTCCCAATAGATGTATTCAGCCAATAGAATAATTGTAAATAGGTGACACTTGGGAAGAAATCAGCTGCTGATGAAAATCCAAAAGACAATATTGCCTCTGGTCACTGGAAGTGGGTTGCTGAGTTGCAGAAGAGGCATGCATGTGAGAAACATATGGGGAAGGCATGCTCTGTCCTTTGCAATGGTGATCACTATCAGTTCACTAAGGCTGACATTTCTCTTTGGGGAACACTTCTCATATGTCCCATAAAATATACCATATTCTATGACAGATATCATGTTTACCTTTTTTTATGATAATAGGCAGCTGGGCAAGCTACCCTTGATACTCTTCCAGATGCCCTCAAAATCATGGATGCTGATTGCTCTTGCCCCAAGCCTATTCCCAAAGGATCAGATACCAAGTCATCCCTGAATAGAGAGAAAAATCCTTGCCCTTTTCCCTTCATGCCCCCATATGGAATGCCCATTCCATATGGATTTCCATCACTGCTGACTCAGATGTGGCCACCTTCTCCATATTTGGGAAATCCTGGTCCCTCATCCACTGCCACTCTGGTCCCAGTACCACAACATACACCTCCAGTTAACCCTACCCACCACTCTCAAGCTCCCAGGCAGCCAAGCTCTGATTTTGATCCCACAGGAGTGATCTATCCATCCATATCTCAGTGGCTGGCCAAACTGGATAAAAATTGCTCTGGGGATCAGGTCTGCTACTCTCAGTATGCAGAAGTCCTCTTGGAACATGGATTTGAAAGCATCTGGGACATCTCAGACACAGATGCTGTTCCCTTGGCAATGATTTCTAGTCTTTCCAGCATGTGCATTGGACATGTGATCTCCCTCCAATGGTTGGCTGCACTTGAGGTTAGAAGGATCCAGTGAGAGCATAAAAAGAGATCTAGTTCTCATGCATGAGATGCCATTTATTTGAATTTTCTGGATAAGCCTTCACTCCCTCATCTATATTTGTCAGTCTCATAATTATTATTTACAATATGCATTCCTTTGCTTTCTATCACTCTTTTGCTCACTCTCTACCATGATTTGAGCTTACAGTACTCCAATCTATCCACATTTGCTTTTTTATAGATCTCTTCTTGAGTGCTCACACTGGCACTTATAATTTTCTCACTTCCCAGCACCCCTCTGCTTTTTAGCATGTGCATCAATGCTTTGATACTAAATATATGCCAATCAAATATAGCCACAGTGGTGAAACTAGCTATGTGCCTCTTCCAGGGTGATACTAAAGACATGTTGATGAAGATGGGTGATCACAGCAATATTTGCATCATCATCCTCATCAAGAGTCATCTAATTGCATTAGATCTCCATCCCATCACACAAGATTTGATGGTGGAGAAAGATGGTTCAATCAGGCTGTAGTCTGGACTGTATGGAGACAGAAACTCTAGTTTATTACCCCTGTGGTTCTGATTATTTTATGGTTCAATCAGTCAAAACAGGCACTTGTACCTCTCCTCAATCATTTGAGTAATCTCATTTGACTTATGGATTCAACAGTTGTCCATCACAATCACAGAGTTTGGTCCAGGGAAGGGATTCATTTGGTCCAACAAGCCTTCAATGAACTCCATAAATAATGGACAATTGAATGATCCCTCAACAATTTTTAAATGCAGAATCCCATCCATTGACAGGGTGGGAAGGATTGAATATCTGCATGGTTATTATTACTGATATTAGAGGACCTTCATGCAATATATGAATGGGAGACATGCTGGCGCCCCTGGATAAAAAAACATTGTCAGATGGCATGTGTCCCCTTGAGAGACCATGCCTGACCTCAGTAGGTGGTCTGATGATCAAAGGAAGCCTCATCAGCTATGACAAGCTGCTCAGGCTTGTATTGTCTGATCCAGGCAATGAAGTGAGCACATTTTTCTTTGCAACATTCAAGTGCATTATTTGTCATCTATGGAGGCCATTTGGTTCAGGATTTTTATCCTAAAATCAATCCATAATATGTGCCTTCCTCATACTGAATGCACAGCAGCATAGTGCTCTCCAGATTGTGGATAAAGATACATCAACACCATGCATGGTCCTCAGGCCTTGTATCTGGTCTAGGTATATGTCATGTTGGTGGTCAATACAGCCAAGGATATACTACAAGTCAAATGAAAGTCAAATCTGAATCAAGGGGGGAATTCCATGGATTGCACTCACATTGAGATCATCCTCCTGAAGAATGTGGGGTCTGCCACCTAGCTGCCAAGGATCAAGCTGTGCATAGGGTTGGCCAGTCAGATGATGGAGGCAGAGAATTCTTTTCACTGAGCATTCACTTTTTCCCATTGTAAGCAGGAAAGAAAGGGATCAATCCAGCTACAGTCTGTGTCATTAAGTCATGGACAAAAGAGGGAACCACAGAATTAATCCAAGTGTTCAGGCTCAAGTGAAAGGGTCTTTTGGAACAGGGGGAAAATTGCTGTGAACCAACAAGGCCCACACAATTAAGTGAGAATGTGTGTTTGTGTCAAATTACCACCCAAAGAATCTCTTCTTGAGACCTTAGTCAAAGTGTAGTTAGAATTCACCTTTTGTAGTGAGAAATCACCCAGGGACCAGCAGCTGTTCAAGGAGCTTCAAACTGGAGGGAGGGGGAGAACTACTGAATTTGTGTGCTAGCTGCACCTAATATACAATACAGACTTCAACTCAATATAAAGTGAAGACATTGGACTTAAGGGTCATATAAAGAAAAAGAAATGAAGTTAAATTCTTCAAAACTGATGGAGATATTCCAATTTCAAGATAAAGGGGAGATTGACACATTACATACTATTCCTCCTTCAATTCTGGACAAGTTCCCTTAAGGAAAGGTGGAATAGGTCACCCTGAGCATATTCTCTATTGGACATAAGAAGGCCAGAAGTAATTCACTATTTTGGATGGTGGAGCAAAGGGGGAGTCATGGGGAGGGAGTTGTCTTGTGAAGAATGGAGTTTGCCTCTGCTCATTTTTCCCTTGGTACTGTTGATGCGGATTTTTAACAGATTTTAGGGCATGGTATTCACGAATGAATATGATAAGAATTGGCTTCAAAAACTGAGAAATACTCCTTCAGAGTATGAATCATGGAAAGATATTGGTACAGGGACCACATTTTTGATCCGTTCATTTCATGTTTGGTACCATTCAATAGGTATGATTTGTATCTTTCTGGGCACAGTCATTCCTAGTTGATCTGATCAAAACCAACAGATAAATTTGAAAAATACTCCTTTAGAGTAGTGCAGCCCCTTTCTGGATCATGTGACAGATCTGCAAGTCCAGAATTGGAACTAGGCCCAGTCCATGTTGTTACATAATCACAATCCATTGCCCTTAAAGCAGTAAGATAACTTGAAAGAACAGGCAAGTCATACAGTCTTGAAGAAAGATGGCAAGTTGAATTGCCTTGTCCAAATAAATTGGACTTGAGGTAGGGCAAAAACTGCCCCTTTTTGAGGAGGACTGTTGAAGTCCAATGGACAGTCAATAAATTGACTGGTGTTCATGATAAATGAATGAGGTGATATTGTGAGTTGATAAGGGGTAGGAATCCAATAGATTCTTGAATAAATGAATGATGATGGAATTAAATGGGTGGGATGACAAGTAATTGATTCATTTGTAAGGAAATTAGACCTTTGATGCTGATTTTATGGTGTAGGGATTCATCCCTCCAACATATTAGGCCTCAGCTAAGTTGTGGTCCCTTGCAACAGGCATCCAAAAATATATTATCATTGTACAATAAGCCATCATGTGATTAAAGCTCTGATGGGGTATTGCTGATGACAATAGGCTCATTTCATTCTTTTTCTTGGTCATTTGACTGTGAAGATGGCTCTTCAACTGAGATCTCCAGCTGTTTAAACACAAGTGGCATAGATCTGGTCATCAAATTGACTTCCTTCCTCAGTTCCTTCTTCTTTTGACTGATGATATTTGCTATTTCAGCCATCCAAATGGTGTGACTTGGCATAGTTAGAACTATTGAGTTCCATTGATGGAAGACACTCTGCACCTCACCTTTCAGAGCCAAGAACCTCAGGTCTTCACTATCAACTTGGGCAGACATTGAAGTAAGTGCTCCATGGAATAATTCATTGATGGTGAGATAATAATCTTCCATCAAGAAGGAATCAGTATGGATCCTTAATAGGATGTCTTTTAATGTGTGAGTTGTCTTGACTGTGTGCATTTGTTGAACACTAATCAAATTAAATTGTTTGTACAACACTGATGTTGTTCCTTGAAGTCTTTGGTTAGGTCTTCCATTCATTTTGTAAGCACATCTGTGATGTCATGCACATGGTGAAGTTCTTGATTCAAGATCTCCAAAGCCTCTTTGGATGTCTCCTGGAGATCATGACATTCTTTTTCATAGAATGCCAATTGAGAACTGACAATTCCAACATTTTTCAAGAGTTGGTCAGAGATGTTAATAAACAGCTCATGTTTGATGATTTGGACTGAAGTCGCTCTGTCCTTGGTCAATGTCTCAGGCCTTTCTTCAGGAAGGTTTGGCAACCCAAGATTGATATCTCCAGTCTTACTCAGGTCCTTCAAAGCTTTGAGAAGTTTGGTTGAAACAGAGGACTCATGCCTTCCAACAGGTTCAGGACTATCAGATCTTGAGATTGGCCTCCTATTAGACAAGTGCTTCTCTGCACTCCTACTCAGACATTTCTCTACAATTTCTCTACACCTCTACTTGGAGGTAGATGGGCATGCCAATTTTTGAAACCAGCACCTTTATCCAATGTATGTTCTGATGTATGATGTGAAGAACCTTTCTTGTCACTGGGTCTGTACAAGTTGAAACAACAGGGTGGTAGATGATCAGCCATGTTGCAGTCAAAGGTACGAGAGTCAGGGTTTGTTACCATATCATTCACCTTGGTCAGCCACAAAATCAGCCCTAGTTAGGCCCAAAAACATGGCACTATTTGGGCCTAAGTAGGCTTTGGATCATTGGGGCCCCAAGGAGTCTTTTGAGTGACCTTTGTATTTCAGCACCTTGATGGATATAAAGCCATATATAGGCTTAACACTGCTCTCTCAAACTGTTCTTTGGTCCATTGCCCCTTTGAATCTAAGTAGGCCTACTTCTCAAGGGGCCCAATGGAGACTTTGGCCTGAGCAGATATATAGGGATTGAAATCATTATATACAAACCAGATTATAAGAGGATCTATTTATTGAGTTTATCACACAGTCAATCAAGACCAAGATTCAGGTCATCCCAAGGTAGCAGTTGTAGTGGCTAACCGACTGAACCCTGGTATGAAGATTGAGCATGTATAGTCTGAATGACATCATCCCAGTCAAATAGTTGGGTTTTGCCCAGAGCAAGCATCAAGGATGGAGGAAAAGTTGACAATGGCAAAAAAGTAGATGATGGTGGACAAGTTGATGACAATGGAAAAGTTGATAGCAGCAGAAGAGTGGATGATGGCAGAAAAGTAGATGGTGGTGGAAAAGTAGATGACAGTGGAAAAGTTGACAATGGTGGAAAAGTCAATGATGGGAGGAGTGTAGATGATGGGAGGAGTGTAGATGACAGAGGCAGAGTGGATGAGGGTGGAGTGGTTGAAGGTGGAAGAGTGGATGAAGGTGGAAGAGTGGATGAAGGTGGAAGAGTGGATGAAGGTGGAAAATATGATGGTGTTGAGCCAGGGTTCAAGTCAAAAGGAGTAACTCCTGTGTCTGTCAGAGGAGTGGGCAAGGCTGTAGGAATTGGCATTGTCTTAGGCAAAGACAAGTTTGATAGAGATGGATTGGGTTCATGGACTGAAGTTGCAGGTGTCACCAGCAGATCAGAGGCATCATCAATGTAAGGGAGGGACTTTGGGGCTCCCTTTCCCTTTCCTCTTTGCTGGCTTCAGCCCACCAGAAACAGAAGGTAGAAGCACTTGCAGAACCTTTGACCCAGACCCTTCATCAGCATGCTCATCAGTAACCTCAGCCTCCACTAACTTACACTTCTTCCCCTTTTGGAGACCTTCTGCCTGCCACACAGTGAGCAATGGCACATTGTTCATCCTGGTGACTAGGATATCATCATCACCCCGGTCTACCAAAAAACCATTCAGTAATCAAATCCAAGAACACTATAACAGTAAGACATACCATAATCACCAATTTGTTCAAAACAGAGAGTTGTGAACACATCAGTAGAGCATATCAAATAATAAAGCAGTTGCCAATGATGCGTCTTGAGGTCATTTGAACCAAATGTGCCAAGCAAAGGCATACCCTCAATGTCTGGCCAATAGACACAGTGGATTTGCAATGACCTCATTTTCTGAAGGATCAATGACCAGGGCATAGTCTTGTAGTCCAATTGCAGTGACCCTGAGACATGAGGTAGGTTCATGAGAAATCTCAACAGTGGATCTTTCAAAGGATACATACAAAGCATCCTTAGTAAATCTGTTGAGACAGCCTTCCATAAGGTGTACTGATCCTTCATCTCCTTAGCACAAGTAGTCTCATCCTGATCCTTGCAGAATTTAACAAGGTCTTCAGCCACCCCTTTTTGCTCTAGAATATATGTATACAGTGAGGCAAGGGGCCTCTTCATTTCAGGAGTGTCACAGGAATTCCATTCATGGTCCACCCATGCCCTTAGTTCCTCGCTGTTGAAATTAATTGAGTTCTGGCCATGTGCTGCTGTTGAGGAGGCAAGGTCTGACACCATCAGGTACACAAGATGAACCCCAATCTGATGAAGTGCCTGTCCCCAGACATCAGCATGTTAGCCCATGTAGCACAGAATGAATAAATATGTAGAATAGTACATACCTCACTATTGATTTTTGATCAGGATAAGGCCATCTGATGGGCCACATCATCTCCAGACATGGAAATACAAGCTGTATCAGATGCTTTCTCTGTACTGAGATCATCTATAAGGGTGTTGTGATGCTCATGCCAGGCATCAGAACTGGGCCCCCCAAGCTCATCATGCAGTTTGACATATGTTGGCTGAAGGTGTTGATGTATGATTGCACCTCCTTTTCCTATATAAGGCATCAGAAAATGAGTAGAGTGATGATTATTAAACCTACACACTGAGACCAGAGGGGGTCTTCTTCAACTTCTTTTGTTGGTGTTGAAACAAATTCCAAGCATTTGGTTGTTGATACTTCTTCAGAGCTCCTGCCACTTTAGCCACTCAATATAGGATCAAAACATGACAGCCCCACAACTTGGCCAAGCTAGCCATCACACCCTGGAACAGTTCAGCATGCTTTTCAACCTCATCCAACTGAGCTTGTGAGAATCTACCTCCATGTCCATGAGGCCCAGGAGAGGCCTTCTTGGCAACTGAGCACACAGGACTGGGCTCTTTGCCAGTAGATTGCACATGAACATCTTTGGTATTATTGGTATCACTGAAGTTTTCTCCATCGTGGACACCAGTGGATATTGCAGGGTCCCAATCAGCATCAGCATCAGATCCTGAGCTCTCAATGCCTAACATTTATGGTTGCCAAAGTCAGGTTCAGGTCAGGTTTTGCCCCATTTGGGCAAAACCTGAACTTAACCAAAACCTGAATCTTCTCAATTGGCAAAACCTGAACCTAACCTGAAGAAAACCTATCTTAGGTTAGGTTCAGGTTTAACCAAGGTTCAAACCTGAAATAATGAGCCCCTTCAGACAGGAGAAATATCTGAGCTCAACACTGATTTTAACCATAATCCAGAATGAGTCATCAATTCTGGCAAGTTCCAGAATTATGTAAGCAGGTCCCTTGGTGGAGAAGTGTGTTACTTTGAAGTGAAGTTATACATAAAACCTCATGAACAGTTTATATTGACTATACATAGTCTATGTATAGTCAATATAAACTTTGTATGAGGTTTTATGTTTAACTTCAGTTCAAAGTAACCCATTTCTCCACCAAAAAACCTGCTTACATAATTCTGGAACTTGCCAGAATTAATGACTCATTCTGGATTATGGTTAAAATCAGTGTTGAGCTCAGATATTTCTCAGGTATGAAGGGGCTCATGATTTCAGGTTTGAACCTGGGTTAAACCTGAACCTAACCTGAACCTGAAAACATGGAGGCCCAAAACCTGAACCTGACCTGAGGAAAATTACATGAAACCTGACCCCAATGGAACCTGACTTGGGTCAGGTTCAGGTTCAAACTCAGGTTTTCCAGGTTTGTAACCTAACTTCAGCAACCATACTAACATTGCATTTGCTGTGATATCATCATCACCCCAGAACATCTGCAAGTCCTCAACATCAACCTCACAATCCTTGGTATGTTCCAGGGAAGGTGGGGCAGATTTCTAGGTTGACTGTGATATTGAAGTTGATTGATTGCTAGAATTTTGAGCTGATATTGACATTGTGGCATTTTTAGATTCAGTGAGAGGGGGTTGGAGGGGGTTAGAAGCCAAGTTCACAATGGGTTTGGATGGGTGGAGACTCAGAACAGGAAGGGAGGAATGAATGTCATGGCTGGTCAAGGAAAGACTTAGAGACCCATTTCGAGAATATCCAGCCTTATCCCTCCCAGAAGTCACTGCATGCACTGCAAACTTTGAGGCTATTGGATCTCTCTCCCCAGTCTTGGACCTCACTTTGGTATGAGCCATTGCAGACTTTAGTTTGGATGTCAGGCATTTTGAAGCTTGAGACTTCACCTTTGGAAGGTTTGACTGCAATGACTGATTGGATGGGGTATTATGAGGAGATCAAGTTGGCATAGGCATAGACACAGGAGGGAGTGTGGGACAATGGGGTGTGGGATGATGGCTGAGGCAAATGACCACCTCAGGCACAAGATGACATGAACCAGAAAGGTATGATGCCCACCTTATACTGTAGTATTGATGGCATCATTTACAGTATGGTACTGTGAGAGAGGATGCAATATTGATGGTAAGCACTATGTCTGATTCTTCAGTCTAATTGGCTTAATATTCTTTAATATAGGTCTACCAAAATCAAGAAAAGTGACCAGGAGAATTAGTATATATTAGGTAGGGGTACTATTGGGGCCACTGGGTACCTGGGGTTACTGCATCAGTCATTGCTCATTCAAATAAATAATTTGCTTCCACTACATCCAATAAACTCACTGCCATCCATTGGTGCCCACCCCCTCCAGCAGCAGGGTCACTGTGCAGGGCAGTGAACAGTCCCAAATGATGCCTGTACATGAGAAATCAGCCCACTGGGGCTGGCCATTCACCCTGGGCACTCATTGCCTATTAAAAAATGGCAGGATTTCCTTATTTGGAAATCATGTGTTAGTCACTTTCATCAGGCACCCTATCCTGTTACAGGGCTTTTTTTTGGGCTGCCAATGGCTGGCAGTGTACTATGTATTTGCCTGCATTACAGTGCAGCTGCTTAATTAAAAAAACCATTATTTAAAATCAGTTTACAAAAAAATATCATGCACATCTGGTGCCTACAGGTACTGGGCACACAATCTGATGGGTTAGGGAGGGGGAAGAGTCATGGGAGCCCATGCACACAACTCATTGTGTGCATGGACTCCTTTGTTTGTCTGTTAATTGTGATTCTGCACTGGTACTTCATTGGTACTGGCCATTGGGGCTTTGGCTGTTCATGATCTTTGAGATTCATGACAATGGTGATGTTGTCATCATCATCATTGTGTGAAGTGTGCACAAAGGGGCTGGGGCAGGGGGGAAGGGTTGGGTTGGCTAGAGCAATAGATCCTGTAGTAAAAATCAATGTTGTCAGTAAGGGTTAAAGCAGCACAAAAGGGGAAGCCTCATGCTGCCCCTCTTGCACAAGATGACTGACTGGAAAGAATATACTTACCTTATCACCACACCCCAGCAATGCTGGGGTGTGGTATACAGTGCAGTGCACTATTTGGTCTCAATCTTTGGCTTTTCTGCTGATGTGGGATCCCAAGACCCATTGTCCTCTGTGTCATCATTGATGATTCACAGGGAAGGGTTGTAAGACCCATGATTGGTGTTCACATTCAGTGTTGTTGAGTCTGGTTCAGGTGTGGGGTGGTGGGGTCATGAGACCCATGATCCACATCATTGTTGATGTCAGTTGAGGCATGGGCTGGGTGGACAAGAGTAATACTTCCTATAACAAAAATAGAGGACATCATTAGTAAGAATTAAAGTAATGAAAGAGGGGCAGCTTGATGCTGCCCCTCTTGTATGAGACCCTGACACAATTGACTTACCTTATCACCACACCCCAGCATTGCTGGGGTGTGATGTACTCATTACTGGACACTCAGTTTCAGTGTCTGGATTCTTTGCTTGGCTTAGGCACAGGGAATAAGCCTTGTGACTGCTGACTCAGGCACAGAGAGGAGGTGGGGTCATAAGACCCATGATCTGCATTGTCATCAATATCAGTTGAGGCATGGGAAGAGGTGGGGTGGGTGGGCAAGAGTGATGAATCTATAGGGGAAATAAATCATGTTGTTAGTAGGAATTGAAGCAACAGAAGAGGGGCAGCATAATGCTGCCCCTCTTGTATGAGACCACAATAAAATTAACTTACCTTGTCACCACACCCCAGCATTGCTGGGGTGAGGTGTACTCCTCAGTGGATGGACAGGTTCAGTGTGGAAGATAAAAACATCCAGTATCAGAAAATGTGAATATCCATTGATCCCAGCCTATGGAATGATCATGTGACCTATTATGAAATCAATTACGGCTATGCATGAAAAAAGAATTCATTCAATTACTCTGTCAGTTTTAATCAGAAATGTATGTCCATATAACTCTTGGAAATCTGCAATCCCCACCTTTCAAATGGTACCAAAAACAAGTTGAACAGACCAAAACTGCACTCTCCAGGCTGATTCTACTATCAAAATCTGGAATTTCCAGTATAAAACAAATTTCACTGTCAATTCACATCCAATCCTCTCAAAATTACTGCACCTAGAAAGATGTTGAAAGTCCACATTGAACAGTACTAAGCACACAAATAACAGATCAAAACTGCACTCTACAGAACAATATTACTATCAGAATCAACACCCATTAGTATTTTACAAATTTCTCTGTCAGTTCACATCTGATCTGCTCAGAACCACCACAACCAGAAAGCTATTAAAACTCTGCATCGAATGATACCAAGCACACCTATTACAGATACAAACTGCTGTCTCTGCATTGAACCCCACCCCATGCACTTGTTCCTATTATTAACCAGTAACAAAAACATCTTAACCACTGGACTCCAAACAAATTAATCTCCAAGAACTTGGAAATATCCTTTGATTGTAGGGGTTTCTTCTGTATAGGATGTGATAAACCTAAGGGAGGATTTGAGTTTGGAGCTCAAAACCTTGCCTTAATATGCCAAGGTAAAACAAGTACTTCCCTTCCAATATAGATGGGAATGCCTGTAGGCTTTTTAAAATAATACTAGGATAGAAGGCTATTTGTACTGGCAATTAGAGTGTCAAGACTGACTGTCTCAGGATTAGTTGAATGGGTAGGGTTCAGAAGAGAGGATTATACTGTCCTCAAGCAGTTGCTGGTTGGTAGATGAGAGGAGCTGCCAGTCCTCAAGATGGGTATGAGTCAGAAACTGAGGGGTTTGGCTATCCTCAGATTTTCAGGTAGGTGTTGGTGTCTCAGAATTCAGTCTTTCTTGTGCCAGCTGGTTGTTAAGCTGAGTCCACAGAAATCTTACAAGGTCTAGGTGTTGACCAGGGAATACCTTCACACAGCTTCACAAAGCACTGTCTGGCTTGTAGTGGTAAGAGGGAAAGAATTATTATTATTGGGGTGTAATGTACAGATTTTTATATGCTGGCCCAGAACTCCTGAGTAGCACATGGTATGGATTTTTATTTTTGGATGGGCTCCAGATCTGGCTGGCCTCTTCCTATTAGGAAAGCTCCACCTGGCCCAGAAGGTCCTTGATCTATTTATGGGATTTGCTAGGGAGTCTAGGCAATGACATGTTTCAGGTGATGTAATTTCCATTAGTCAATGACTTGTCAGTTCTTAGTCACCTTGGTTTCTGTCCATTGCCCAACTCCAAGTCTGCTTGTGTATATAGGTGGCTTAGCTGAGGACTTAAGGCCCAAATAATGAAAATTAGGTGTTTTCTTACCCTAAGTTTCCTACCCTTCTGCAGGTGGTACAGACTTGAGATCCCAGTCCCTTGGGATCCGGTCTTTGTAGGTTTATATAGACAAAGTTTTCCAAGATGGATATACTTAGGCTGTAGGTCATGAAGAGTTTTAAGTTCATCCATGAGACCATTTAAAGGACTAATCATTGGCAGAGCAAACTTTTTCATTTGACCTGCGGTTAGAGTACACTCATATGACATAAAAGGGGAGTAGGGATTTTGAATGGAGGGAGAAAGGTAGCACATAGAAAAGTATTTTGTTATATAAGGAGGGGGGGGTTAAAAAAAAGGACACATGTGACAAGAAATAGATGCCTACAGAGGAGTGGGGAGGTAGAAAGAAAACATACAATTCCTTTTGCCTAAGTGGATTGTAATTTTAAAAGGGGTGTGGGGTATCCTCGTGCTTCATGGGGTCAGGGGTCATGGGCGACCAGGTGGGCATGGTGATGCATGGCTCTGTTGAGGGATGAAAGGAGGGAATGAAAGGGTTGGCGGAAAGACAATGTAAGAGCACTCAGTATTAGAACTAATCTACCTAGAACAGACTATATACAAGTAAGTAAGGGGCTTCACCCAAATAGGGCCTAAAGCTAGGCTTATATGGTAACCCCTATTCTTGATTACTAACAAGTATTTTATTCCGACCCCACATATTCTTGCTACGACAGTACAGCGGGTTTTTCCAGGACATGCTATCGCTTGGTTTCGAAAAACAACTTGAAGGATACAGTAACAGTCTTCTCGTTGTGTTGGCAGACGTACATATTGCCGATTGGGATTTTCCAGCAGTCACTGCAGAGGAGTTCGAGCTCGCTCTGTCCGTGATGTATCCCGAGTCAGTGTCTCTCGGGCGCTCTGGATACACATCAGACAGAGTTTAACGTTTACTTAGGCTGCTCATTAAGAACCCACAGAAATCTTCTGCCCAGTGGTGCAAGGTACTGGATGTCGCACAGCGGTGGCAATCCCCACTTTTGCGGGACACTGCAATCGCGCACCTCACTAAGTCAGATTTACGTGCCTCTATGCACCTCGCCATCAGCACCAAGTACAGCGTGCCAGGGTGGCTCCCAGATATCCTCCCAGAACTCTGCCTTCCAAGGACCTTCCCACCAGAAGATATTACACTCTTGTCCCCCTCCCTTATCGTACCCTTCTTTTCCGCACGCGAAGAATTCTGCAACGACCTGGTTTCCCTGGTGTTAAGCCAGGCCATGTGTTATGATACGCGCTGCTCTTGGTCTGCTACCGAACGAGGGAGGTTATGTGATCATCTGAGGGAGTCGCTATCGTCTACTTCGGACCTAGGAAATTCCTCCATCACCGAGGCATTTCAAGAACGCCTACGCAGCCCCATCAGCTGCGTCTATTGTACTCGTGCCTGCAAGGCCATGTTGTCGGCGTGTGCAGACTTTGGTAGATCCCTCGTTCGAGAGCGCTCGCTTCCCCGAGAACAAAAAAAGAAAAAGAAAAACTCCAGGGAGGGATGTCGGCCCGCGAAAATTCGTCCCCGCACATGCGAGCCCTTGCACGTGTAGGACATGTTTGGATTTACGTTCTTCAGATTCGGAGTAGATTACGGGGCTGCTGCCATTAATTTCATACGGGCTTGTCGTTTATGTCTTCTCCATACTGGGTATCTCTGGAAATATTCCCACTATGATTAACTGGTTCATTCTTCACGGCCTCTGAAAACGGCAGAAAATTAGCAGGAAACGAAAACAACGTTTGTAAGAAGGGCGAGAATGAGCGTGGACCAAAATAGCAAAGTGCAGCACAGAAATCGGGGACGCAGACGAGGACAGGAAATAATGAACACGAAGGGAGACACCGTCACATCGGAGGCACCCGAGGACATTTCCACACCGGTAGTCAAGTGGACCGAAGTACGGAAGCGGATCAGGCCGGCAAGAATTAAAAGTGTTCCGGCCGAACCTTAGTGTTTAGTCGTCTTGCCTGTGGTCCCGTGTGTCTGGCTGGGGGCTGACAGAGAGGTCCGCGTTCGAGTGTCTCGTGTTCTTCCGAGTCGAACTCGATACCGAGAGATTCCGCCGTTATGGACGGCCAAATTCTGTGAAAGGAAAATTGAAGGATAGAAAGCAAATCCGCGGGGATAGTGTTAATCATCCCCGCTTCGTTTGAAAGACATATCCAGGATATCAAGGAATCATGAAGGGAACGAGGAACAAACGCGCGCGGCGTGAGTCGAATAAAGCAACGCAACTCTTTGAAAATCTTGTGTTTTTTCTGTTCTTTTCTCCATCTTGCCCAGTCTACATCGAGTCGTTCAACGTCTTTCGCTTCAGGTATCGGCGCGTCGGCAAAGGAGATGTGGTATGGAGCAAGGACACCATCCAGGCCTTCGAGCGAAGATCTGAGAGTGGAGATGAGGGCCGGAAGAGAGTTTGTCGTCGGAATAAGGCGTATTCGAATTGATTCTAGAAGGGGTGTCATGAATGGATGCGAGAATTTCCACCAGGATTGTAACACAGGAGACCAGAGACCCTGGAAGGAACGTTTGAACGAGAATTGAGGGCACACCCTTCGTGAGGAGTCGATTCGAGGTCGTGAGTTCCTTTATTTTCTTCTTTGGATTGGTCAACTTCCTTTTGCAGCTCGTCCGCCTTCTCTGTGGGCATGTCATCCTCATCGGACTGTTTGCATTCAAGGGTAGCCAGTACGGTCTATACGGTGACAACGAGAGCCCGTCCAGAGATCGGGAGACATAACCTGCTTGGCGACCAAGAAGGTTTATTTGCCTGGAGGAAGGAAAAAAACGAAGACACGCGCCTGATGACAACGTGAATGGGTGCGAGGAGACGAACGCACCGTGACTCTTTTGGGTAATTTCGCCTTTCTCTGTGAGTGCCAGGAGGATCCTTTGTGTCGCTAGCTTTGGTCCGACTTTCTTGATGTTGGCCGACACCTCCGCTACGCGAGGAGATATGAAACAAGATATCAGAAGTCATACCATGGCCAGTCCGCAGCTGCCATGCCACCATGAGGACAGGTCCATGGAAAATGCAGAGAAGATTCGAGAGGACACGAATGGCAAATGCACCCGCCCCATACGGTCTAGAGTAGTCCTGCGAGAGAGCAGATGCAGCCAGATCAGACAGATGGGAAAATCAGAATCCAAGCAAGCAGAACAGAGAGAAGGCCAAGAGCGGGAAGAAAAGGCTGAAAGATGAGCGATCTAATTGGTGTTGAGTCCAAGGCTTCGCGAATCACGGGCACTGAACCATTCGAGCGCGGCGAGCTCAAGGTATCCAGTATTCATACTCTCTAGTAAGTCTGCCGCCCCTGGCCGCCAGCCTCAGGCTGTTAATCGCAAGCAATCGTGTCGTGTCCTGCAGCTATGAAGTTACTCGCGTGAGTGATACGCATCATCACGTGATTCGCGCTTCACGGTGGGGGACGAGGTCGACCGCGTCTCCCTCCCATAGACGCTGTCTAGTATGCCGATTGGGACGTGTTCGGCCAGCTCCATCCTAAGACTCAGGCAAAAATCACGTTGTTATCCAGTATGATCTGGAACGAGGATCCCAACAATTAAGATCTAGGGTCTACCGAATTTCACATAGAGAACAGAGACCAGAATAACAATATTTTCCTCTCTTGGAATCTGAGAAGCCTCTGGTGCCAGATCAGGCATGGCGCGAGTCCGTGCTTCTCGGACAGTCAAGTTGAGATAACCGGGGAAGCTCCTATTGGCTGCTTTTGACAGCTTGTAGCGTTCACATTTCACACACACCTGCATACACCCACGCCGTCTCTCCAGCTCTCCTCCTGTGATCCTTCAGCGATGTGGAAATCTATTCGCAAGCTTTTTAAAGCGGACAGGGACAGCAATAAGTGCTTCAGGGTCCTCATACTTGGACCGGCGAACGCAGGAAAGACCACTCTGCTCGAGCGACTAACGGACAGCCCTGCGGGCGCGGCGATAGTGACCCGGAACGGAAAACGTGTAATTACTATGTTTGAACTCAGCAGAGATGCTGGTCCAACCCATCCCTTTATCCCAGGTCAAGGAGGTCCCAAAAGGAAATGATCAAGTAAGAGCCATCCTAGCAAATGTACCGTGCGGTTGTTCGATGCTTTTACACCATCTAGCGAGGGATCCATAATATCAACGACGAAATCACTTACGGGTCAAACCCGACCTTCGTTTTCCACGACTCTGGTGGTTTCGAGGCGGGAGGGGTCGAGGAGCTCGAGGCTGTCTGGAAATTTATTCGAAAGCGCTCGTTAGCTTCGCCTTCACAGCAGCTACATGCGATTTGGTGCGTTCACCCATGCAGTTCCCACATCGTCATACTTCGACTCATGAATTGCGACAGGCTCTGTATTCCAACAGATAATGGCAGGCCCTTTGGATTCCTGCAGTCAGGCTTTTTCTCCCAATCCACAGCATCAGGTATATCCCATCAGTAGCGACCTTCGACACTATCTGTTACGCACTGATCCATGTATCCATTCAGTGCCTGTTATTGGAGTTTTCACCATGTTGGATGGAAGAAGGGCGAAAGTGGAGAGAGAGGTTCTAGGCCCTGCTCCCAGCCCATCCGATTTCCCTGATCGTGCCCAGGAGGTGGATCAGAAAGTAGCTGAATTTGTCAATGGACTCGAGACACAATTTCGCAATGAGCGGTACCCACCGGCTGGTTTCATCGGGGTTGGAAGTATGTATACTCTATCCAAGCAGCAATTTTGGCACTTAGATCTATGGCCTAAAGACATGCATGAAGTTAGCATGCGGAGCATAGCATTGTGTGACCAACTTCTTCTAGTCACTATGGGTGCTCTTCCCCACGAGACCCAGAGATCATTACTTAGGCTCACGGTGTGGAAAAGAAACCGCCGATTGCATACCATGTTTGTTTTAAAGCGGTGAGTTTGGATGTCCAACAGATTGATGGTGGCTCATGATTGTGTTTATCTCATAGTGTCCTTCATGCTGGAACCGAAGGTCCTGTCTCAAGCTGTATTGATGAGATGATGGTACAATTTGACTATGTTCAGGGAGCATTGTGGCTAGAACCCAACAACCTGTGCAAGATGAAGAATCAGAGTTATGTGCAGACAAGGGTTTCAGGATTCTTATGGTGAGTGAATGTATCTTTTGCACAACATTTAAGGTACTGATTGTATCATGGGGGGTATAACTGTGGCAACTGATTCTGACAATATGACACATAATTTACTCATTGGATGGTGTTAACAACATAGGAGGTATGGCTGCAGGTGTTCACATTTGGTGCACAATCATTGGCTTACATGTCTCTCTGTGACACTGTCAATGTAGTTGGTCAGTCTGGATCTTGAATACATGGTCACTAACTGATATAATTTTTGCTGCCATTGGGAACACAGTATGTGAGTCCAGATCTCCCCCAATTCCATGCATAGTCATTCCCTGATACAGCTTCTGGTGGAATCCACAACACAGGCAGTAAGTTTATGTCTCTTAGTTGATATGAAGTGGCTGTATATCGTTTGGTGGCATGGATAACATAGCATGTGAGCATGGATCTCCCACCTTTAGATCCACACTGTCACCAGCTGATATATCCCTTGGTGACATCAACCATGTAGGAGGTAAGACTGCACCTGTCATAGTTTCATATGTGGTCACCAGCTGATAGAACATTTGGTGGCATGGACATAGCATGTGGGTTGGATTTCCCCACCATTCAATGTGTTATGGCTGACTCATACATCTTTTCCATGGCATAAACAACATAGTTTGTATGTCCAGATGTCTTGGAATTTGATGTATGGTCACTGACTGATAAATATTTTATTGACATTCACACTGTAGTATGTAAGTGTGGATTCAACATGAGATCTATTGACACATCATTATGTGCAATGGATAAAATAGGAGGTCAGTCCATATCTCCTGGCTTTCATTGGTGATTGTTGGCCAATGCATCATTTGGTGACATGGATAATGTAGTATGTAAGTAGGAATTTCCTATAAGTTAGCACCTGGTCACTGGTTGATCCATCATCCAATGGCATGGACAATGTAGAAAGTAAGCCTGGATCTCTTACAATTAGATGTGCTTGGGCAGGCTGATATCTCTTTGTTTGTCATGGACAATGTAGCTAGTAAGTTAAGATCTCTCACAATCTGATGCATGGTCCCTCATTGGTACATCATTTGGCATTGACACCACAGCCTGTAAGTTTGGATATCTCCCAATTTGTTGAGTGTCACTGGTTAATACATTGTTGGATAACACTGATAATATAGGATGTAAGTCTGGATCTCCTCCCCCTTGATGCACTATCACTGGCTGACACATCACTGGATGACATAATTAACCAAGAATGTGGGCTGTCTTTCAATTTTGAGCTTGATCATTGGCTGATCCATCTTCTGCTGCCATAACATAGAATGTAAATCTGGATTTCTGACTATTCAATCTGTTGTTGGCTAATATATCTTTTGGTGATGTTGACAATGGAGGCTGTATGTTTGGTTCTCTTCCAATGAAATGTACAGGTGCAGACTGATATTTCTTGGTCTGAATGGACAATGCAGGAAGTAGGGCTGGATCTCACAATTTAATGCATAGTCACTGTCTGATACATTGTTTGTTCCCATTGACAATGTAGCATGTGAGTTCAGATCTCTGCTAATTAAACATGGGATCACTGGCTAATATATTCTTTGGTGATATTGATAATGTAGCATGTAGGTTCTGCTGCCACTTTGATGGACAATCACTGGCTGATACATTCTGGATGAACTTGACAATATAGGAGGTGAGCCTGGCTCACTTTTGACTCAGTGTGTGGTGACTTGCTGATCTCACCAATGGCATCCACAATGTAGCTGGTGGGCCCAGGAATTCTCACAATTTGATGCAGGATTGCTGGCTGATTCATCATCTGGTTGCATTGACAATGTAGGAAGTGAGCACCTCCCCACCACTTGATATATAGGTGTTGGCTGATATATTGCCTGGTGGTATCACAAATGTAGGCTGTATGTTGAGATCTCTTGCAATTGAATGTGAGGTCATTGACTGCCACACTGTTTGGTGGCATGAACAATGTCAGATGGTGAGATTGCTTCTACCACCATTCATTGAGTGGCCCTCAGTTGTTATACTTGTGTGGCCTTAACACAATAGTATGTAAGTCCAAATCTCAGCCTGATTCATGCATGGTGTCTGCCTGATTCAGTGTTTGGTGGCTTCTGCAAACAAGTGGGTAGGTCTGGATACTTGAATTCCATATGTCACTGCTAGCTGATGTATTATTTCATGGTTTTGATAACACAGGTGGTAAGATGGGATCCCTGAGAATTTGATGCAAGGTGCTGATTGGTTGGTCAACCTGAACACTGTAGGATGTAGGTGCATATCACCCCCCTGGTTATGAGTTGATACATCTTGGGGTGGCATTGAAAATGTAGGAAGTAAGTGTCTGAATGTCTGAGAATTCAACACATCATCCCTTACTGATTCATCATTTGGTGGCATTAACAACATAGATTGTAAGTGTGGATGTCATAGAATTCAATGGATTGTCCCTTGCTGACTCATCATTTGGTGCCATTGACCACATAGGAAGTAAGCATGGATGTTATAGAATTCAATGGATTGTCCCTTACTGATTCATCATTGGGTGCCATTGACCACATAGCTTGTAAGTGTGGGTGTCATAGAATCCAATGGATTGACCCTTGCTGACTCAGCATTGGGTGCCATTGACCTCATAGCATGTAAGTGTGGATGTCATAGAATTCAATAGATTGTCCATTCCTGATTCATCATTGGGTGCCATTGACCACATAGCATGTAAGTGTGGATGTCATAGAATTCAATGGATTGTCCCTTGCTGATCCATCATTGGGTGCCATTGACCACATAGGCTGTAAGTGTGGATGTCATAGAATTCAATGGACTGTCCCTTGCTAATTCATCATTGGGTACCATTGACCACATAGCTTGTAAGTGTGGATGTCATAGAATTCAATGGGTTGTCCCTTGCTGATTCATCATTTGGTGCCATTGACCACATAGTATGTAAGTGTGGATGTCATGGAATTCAATGGATTTCCCTTGCTGATTCATCATTGGGTGCCATTGACCACATAGCTTGTAAGTGTGGATGTCATAGGATTCAATGGATTGTCCCTTGCTGATTCATCATTGGATGCCATTGACCTCATAGCGTGTAAGTGTGGATGTCATAGAATTCAATGGATTGTCCCTTGCTGACTCATCATTGGGTGCCATTGACCACATAGCATGTAAGTGTGGATGTCATGGAATTTAATGGATTGTCCCTTGCTGATTCATCATTGGGTGCCATTGACCACATAGCATGTAAGTGTGGATGTCATAGAATTCAATGAATTGTCCCTTGCTGATTCATCATTTGGTGCCATTGACTACATAGTCTGTAAGTGTGGATGCCATAGAATTCAATGGATTGTCCCTTGCTGATCCATTATTTGGTGCCATTGACCACATAGTATGTAAGTGTGGATGTCATAGACATCAATGGATTGTCACTTGGTGATTCATCATTTGGTGCCATTGATGACATAGGGTGCAAGTGCAGATGTCATAGAATTCAATAGATTGTCCCTTGCTGACTCATCATTTGGTGTCATTGATCACATAGGATGTAAGTGTGGATGTCATAGAATTCAATGGGTTGTCCCTTGCTGATTAATCATTGGGTGCCATTGACCACATAGAATGTAAGTGTGGATGTCATGGAATTCAATGGATTGTCCCTTGCTGATTCGTCATTTGGTGTCATTGACAACATAGCATGTAAGTGTGGATGTCATGGAATTCAATGAATTGTCCCTTGCTGATTCATCATTGGGTGCCATTGACCACATAGCATGTAAGTGTGGATGTCTTAGAATTCAATGGATTGTGCCTTGCTGATTCATCATTTGGTGCCATTGACCACATAGCTTGTAAGTGTGAATGTCATAGAATTAAATGGATTGTTCCTTGCTGATTTATGATTTGGTGCCATTGACTACATAGTATGTAAGTGTGGATGTCATAGAATTCAATGGATTGTCCCTTGCTGATTCATCATTGGGTGCCATTGACCACATAGTATGTAAGTGTGGATGTCATAGAATTCAATGGATTGTCCCTTGCTGATTCATCATTTGGTGCCATTGACCACATAGCATGTAAGTGTGATGTCATAGCATTCAATGGATTGTCCCTTGCTGATTCATCATTTGGTGCCATTGACCACATAGTATGTAAGTGTGGATGTCATAGAATCCAATGGATTGTCCCTTGCTGATTTATTATTTGGTGCCATTCACCACATAGCATGTAAGTGTGGATGTCATGGATTGTCCTTTGGTGATTCATGATTCAGTGCCATTGACCACATAGGCTGTATGTGTGGATGTCATAGGATTCAATGGATTGTCCCTTGCTGATTCATCATTTGGTGCCATTGACCACATAGGCTGTAAGTGTGGATGTCATAGCATTCAGTGGATTGTTCCTTGCTGATTCATCTTCTGGTGATATTGACAACATAGGTTGTAAGTCCAGATCTCTTAGAATTTGATGCATCTTCTTCACCAATTCATCTTTTCATTTCATTGACAATGTAGCAAGTGGGTCTGAATGTCTTGGAATTCAATACATTGTCCTTTGCTGATTTCCCTTTTTAATGATAATGCAGCCTGTAAGTCCAGATGTCTCAGAATTCTATTCACCCTTACTTGATCATGTCCCACTTGATGGTTTCACCCCATAGGAGGTCAGTCTACACCTCCCACTCTTGGATTTGTGATCTCTGGAGAATCTCTTATTTCACTACATCTACAACATAGGATGTATGTCCCCTCTCTTACTAGTCTGTGTATGGTCCTGGCTCATACATATCTCACTGACATTCACAATGTTAGCTTGTGAGTTCATAAATTTATACAATGGAATAATATCCTATTTTTTGGCTGCACTCCTTATACTTGGGTTTGTCACAGGATAATGTAAGTTGCATCTAATGTGCCAAAGCCAAATGATTCTGTGTAATTGTGGTCTCATCATTACTCCCCTGTTATCTGGTAAATATTGTCAAGCCTCACCTCCATTCTTGTCCTTATCTCTCCCAAATTTTATTAGGTGCTCAAATATTCAGGCAATCAAGGCCTGTGTGCCCTTCCTCAAACTGTTGGTCAGTTTAGGTTCTTGTTCATTTCCCCCCTCCAGGATGTCTAAGCAACCATTCCAGCATCACCTGCCTATTCCATCACACCCAAATCTTCAATATCTGGTGTTTATTTGTTGTCAGGGTTGTGACTAATTCTAACTGTGGAAGAGATTGCTGATCTTGGTTTGTCAACCCAGTGGTCATCCTTTGGATTCGGAGGGAGAGGAATTCTGATTCACCTGATGCACCTGAAATAGAGCACACCACTAACTTGGTCCAGGCTCAAATCAGGAGTGACTTGGTGGATTATGGAGATTTTCAAGCACTAGACTCATATGCTACTGCAGACAGACTGGCAAGGATCATTGATGACTACACACCAATGTGATGTGTGCAGAATACATGTATCAAGTCAAGAGATATCCTCCAGTATCATTAGTTGTCAATCCTTGTCTCTGATGGGCTGATCCACTCATATGTGGAGGTAAGTCTCAATGGATCAGGTGTGATACCCATGAACCACAGTGTAGGTCCTGTCAGGGTGACACTGCCATTGAAGCTGCAAACAGAAAGAGGAAAGAGATTAATTAACCACATGCCTATCACAGTGAGAATCCTGAGAGATTGAAACTGGTGATCCCCCAACTGTGAAGGGCTATAAGTACTACTTCCTACACACAGCCACCACAGCCACCATAGCTCATCAAGATGACACATCTCCATCACTGACACAGCCCATCACACAGCCTCCACAGCCACCATCACTAAGCCTCACTAAGCTGCCACAGCTGCATTTATAAATCCTGTGTGCACCTCCACATGGCTGTGCACCAACATCCATATGCATCTCCCTTAGTGCATATACTCCCAAGGCAGTGTATGCCTGGGTACCCCAAAGGTGTTGAAGGATCATAGTGATGCTGAGGGAGCAGGGATTGGGATGGGTGGTGAGGATTCAGGGAATGGGGGAGGAGTAGGAGGAGGGAGTGTCTGGACTGGCAACTGCATTGACTCATGCAGGGGGTGAGGGGATGAGGGGTGCTGACAAAGCTGCAGATGCTGCCACTGATTGACTACCCAGCCCACAGCCTGCTGGTCTAGGCCCAATAATACAAGGGCAATAATAATGAGAAGAATGCCAATAACCCCCTGACTGAATGGAGGGAGAGAGGAGGCAAGAATATTCAAAGTAGGCACCATATAATAGAGTCAATGGAGAATGATACAATGGGTAAGTCCATGAGTGGAGGCAAATGTCACTTTGATCCTGACAGGTCCAGGCTGGTCAGCTACAGTACTTGGGTAGGCCTCAAAAGGTATGTCAAATTGATGTGATATAGTACCTAATAGGGTAGAAAACTGTTCAACATCAAATATAGATCAAAAGGGCATTTGATGATCATACAAGCCACATTTGAGGCTTTTTGATGTCAATTTGAGATCAAAAGTAGGGGACTTGCATATCTTCACAAGGCCATGTATCACTAGAGACTTCTCACAAGTTCAAACTCAAGGTTATTTTTATGTGATGATCAAAGAATGTGTTAATTTATTTAAGAGAGCCAGATTAAATATTAGTATTTCTAATCTTCTAGTATAGCTCTGTCTATAGCAGCAATGAAACCAGCCTCTTCAGCTTCAAAACATTCCTCTAACTCTCCAGTATCTGAATCATCAGAACTTGCATTGGGGTCATCTGAACCTCCAGATCAGTGCAACCACTTTATGAATGACTCACTTATGAGTGAGTCATTTCACTTTAAACACAACCACCTTGGAAAGGCATAAAAGCTGGTAGATTTCCTTGTAACCCCCCATCCCCTCACTACTGGAAATCAACTACTGTCTACAAATCTGCTTGCATCTGAAGAAAGTACTAATCTAAAGCCATCTGGAGCTAAGTCATTACAAGGTTGTTGAGACTAAGTTACTGGAAGCCCTCTATGTGAAATACTAAGCCAAGGATAGTTGCAGGACCTAAGGTTAGAGTTGCTGGACATCAAAGGAAAAGTGAGTAATAATGAATATAAGTCAAGTTCAGAAGAAAGAAGAGAGAAGCATATTAACAGGACTAACCAAGTGCTAACCAGTCTAGAACCTTGTAGACATCTGCATTTTGATCAGGAGGATGTAAATAAGTACACACAAATATCAGTAAACAACTCAATACAACACATATAAGCCTTCCTATAAGCATCCACAATATATCATTGACTACAGCTAGTCCATACCACAATCCTATTCTCCATACACATCTTGTTAGAGAGTGATCAACCATCAGAGTGAACCAGCCCATTGAATAACAACAGAAATACAGTCTCCCATCCACACACTGGCTGAACCAGAATTTGATTTGACAGTCATTGGAGCTCCCAACCCTTCTTCTATACTGGTCATCATTGGTGGGCTTCATTTGGCATTTGTTTTGGCAGCTTGGTGGGTCATGTTGTCATTTCTGGGGGGGGGTTCATTTGGTGGGTGGGGGAGGTGATAACTTACAATAAATAAATCATGCATTATTTAAAAAATTAAAATGAATGCAAACAGAGCAGCAAGGGCTGCTCTTTTTGCACTGTTGGGGGTGCACACATTACCACATTACATACCTTGGATAGAACCACACACCCACTACTGTGGGTGTGTGGTTCATGTCTTCATTTGGCATATCATTGTTTTGCAGGTCTCACTTTGTGGGCATGTCATTGTTCTGGGGGGGCTTGCTCTGTGGGTCTTCATTTGTGGTAATACCTAGAATAAATACTATTAGTTAAAAAATTAAAAGCAATACAAAAAGAGCAGCTTTCACTGCTCTTTTTGCACTGTTGGGGGTGCATTACACACTGAGTATAGAACCACACACCTGCTACTGCAGGTGTGTGGTTTGTCTCTTCATGTGGCATGTCACCATTTGTGGATCCCCTTTGTGGGTGTTATGGTTCTTGGGGGACTTGCTTCATGGGTCTTCATTTGTGGCAATACCTAGAATAAAAGATTATTAGTTAAAAAATTAAAACTGACACAAAAAGAGCAGCTTTCACTGCTCTTTTTGTGCCATTGGGGGTGCATTACATGCCTTTATAGAACCACATACCCACTACTGCAGGTGTCTTCATTTGGTGTGTTGTCATTCACAGGTCTCCTTTGCAGGTGTGTTATTGTTCTGGGGGGGCTTCCTTCATGGGTCTTCATTTGTGGCAATACCTAGAATACAATATCTGTCAGGGCCACACTGAGATGAGGGCACCAAACAAGTATAAACATGGATAAATCCAACTAAGTCCAGATGAGTCTGACTAAGCCAAGAAGGTCCAGGCAAGAGAAAGTGAAAGTGAGAGGTGGATAGAGGAGAGTACATCCTGCAGCCTGAGGTGGGTCTAGGTGGAAGCAGAGGGAGCTAGTCTATGACTCATGGTTTGCACTCCAAGATTCTCAGAGCTGTAGCCTGGAGCAGTAGCAGAAATCCTGAGAGACCAAAGCTAAGGTCTCTGGACTTTGCTCTTGGACTACTTATACAGGATTGCTATACTGTAGGGGAATGGTCACTGTACTATGGGGGGAATGATCACTATACTACAGTGATTGCTTAGAAGGAAACATGGTTACAAGGGGGGCAGGGACAAGGACAGGTACTAGTGTGGGTAATCCAGAAGCAAAGGAAATGAGAGGGGAATGAAATGGGCTGGGGATGACTCAGAGGCAAGCAGAACAAATCAGAAACAAACCAGAAGTAAATTGGAGCTACCCAGAGTGTAATATAGTGTATTATGTAATTAAGTTAGGACTCAAAAGTCATGTATATATGGCAGATTCCATGGAATCAATAGTTAACTTTTACCTGGACCTCTATGCCTAGTGAGAACCATGAACCTCTGTCTCTACTCTGCTTCTATCTGGATATCTGGTTGGCCTGTCTGATAGCCAGAAATACTAGGCTTTTCTCTAGCCTGGGCTCTGCACCTTTGGATACCAGCAGGGAAAGCAGTAAGCAGGAGTGCACTCTTACTATGGTTGCTGAAGTCAGGTTACAAACCCTGGAAACCTGAGTTTGACCCTGAACCTGACCTGTGGTCAGGTTCAGGTTTTGCCCTCATGGGTGATTTCAGGTTTTGGTCAAGTTCAGATTTTGGGCCCCCATGTTTTCAGGTTCAGGTCAGGTTCAGGTTTAACCCAGGTTTAAACCTGAAATCATGAGCCCCTTCAGACATGAGAAATATCTGAGCTGAACACTGATTTTAACCATAATCCAGAATGAGTCATCAATTCTGGCAAGTTCCAGAGTTATGTAAGTAGGTTCCTTGGTGGAGAAATAGGTTACTTTTGAACTGAAGTTAAACATAAAACCTCATGCAAAGTTTATATTGACTATACATAGTCTACATAGTCTAGTCAATATAAACTTTGCATGAGGTTTTATGTTTAACTTCATTTCAAAGTCACCTATTTCTCCACCAAGGAACCTGCTTACATAACTCTGGAACTTGCCAGAATTGATGACTCATTCTGGATGATGGTTAAAATCAGTGTTCAGCTCAGATAATTCTCATGTCTGAAGGGCCTCATGATTTCAGGTTTGAACCTGGGTTAAACCTGAACCTGACCTGAACCTAACCTAAGATAGGTTTTCTTCAGGTTAGGTTCAGGTTTTGCAATTGAGGAGATTCAGGTGAGTGGTTGCCAGTGTGGAGTTCAAAGGTAGACTGGGGAATGCCTGGGACCGTAGTATATTCCTTGTTGGTTAACTGAAGACGAATTCAGCTGATAGCTTGGCAAAAACAGAAAAGATCGATGTTGGGAGGTGTAATGGATGGGATGGCATCCATATTTTCATGTTCATGCAGGACCTTGAGGAGTTCAGCCAGAGAGGGTGCAATAAGGCAATAGAGAGAGAAAGCACTAATGAAAGATGCCTGGATGGCTTGTTCTTCCATGAGGTAACCAATTTGGTTAAGGATTGTACCCAAGGTGATGGAGGGTGTAGGGAAACTAGGTTCCATGGCTTCTGTAATATGATGTATGTGGCCTGTGAATGAAATGAGGCCTTGGAGTTGTTTCATTATATTGGTGTTAGCATCAAGAACTTGGGCATGAGCCACATTTGTGTCTCAACAAAGCTGGTCTTGATCATGTCATAACTGACAGCTGTTGTCCTGAATGATCTGGTGAGTGGTATTGAGTTCATTACAAAGATGAGCAATATGATCCACCTTGTGCACGTGCATCTGGTTCCAATGCTGTTGGCGATGTTCAAACTCATTTTCATCAAAGATGAGTCAATTATGGCTTGAAAATAGCTGGCACTTGCATTGGTAGAGGTCACGGTTCTGATTGTGATGATTTAGAGGCTCGTGGGGCCACACTGGTCCTCAAGGTGGGCTTCCTCGATGAGGTCTGATGCGCTGTACACAAAATGGGCCAGGGGAGATGATCGTATGGGGCAAAAAGGTAATATGGTTGGTAGAGGGTTGGATGGTTGTGGCTGCAACACTTGTAGCATGCATCACGGGTGAGGGGGCCATGGTTTCAGGATGAAATGGGGCATCCAGAAATGGCAGCAGTTGGGTGACTGGATGGATGATGTGATTTGAGACAGGAGTAAGTGGTGTATGTCACCACAGGCTGTAGTGTTGATATATCAACTACAGTATGATACCATAGTTAATTGATACATCAAGATGGTAACTTGCTGCCACAGTAAGGCCTGGCAATGATACATATAATGTCTCATAACCTCACCCAACCATGTCAAAAACCAAGCCCATGATTATGCACATCACAGGTCTTGAACCTGCAACCTACAAATATATGACAAACTCCAGTTGCTATAGCCAACTAGGTTAACTCATACTTAGTACTTTTCTACTTTGAACTACACCATATACCCCAAAGAACTTCCATAAGTGGTCATATTCTCATGTAATACCAGAGGTGAAGCTCCACTACATCTGAAAAACTCCACACCATCCATTGGTGCCCACCCCCTCCAGCAGCATGGTGTCTGTGCAGGGTGGCAGACTGCCCCAAATTATGGCCATATGCTGAAAATCAGCCCACCAGGGCTGTCCATCCATTGTCTGCCATCATCGCACATTCAAAAGCAGTGTGATTTTCCTTATTTGGAAATCATGTGTTTGTTCCTCCTTACTCTTCATTGCACTCTCCAGCCTGCCATGGGGCATTGTATCATTGGCAATTTGAATCATCATATAGAATATATTCTTGGCTATGTAGCTATACAAACAGCTAACTATGAGAATGGGGATTTAAAATGAATTTAAATGAGGAACATCATGTGCATCTGACCCATATAGGCACTGGCCACACAATGTGAGAGCCCAAGGGTCAGGGAATACATAGAAGCCCATGCACATGAGGCTTTGTGTGCCTGGGCTCTGTAGTTGCTCCAGGACCCATCATTTTGTTCTGGTGCATGTTTCACACTGGTTGTGGGGGCTTGGTCAGAGAAGATGAGATCTTCAACAACAATGATGAGACAGTCCCCATCATTGCTGTTAAAGGCAAGGGTGGTGCTTGGGTAATGGAATATGCCCTATAATGAAAATAAGTGATATTATTAATAAAAGATTGAAACAGCAGGTAAAGGGCAGCACAAGGCTGCCCTTTTTGCATACCATAGTGAATATATTTACCCTTTACCACACCCCAGCACTGCTGGGGTGTGGTGCAATGCCCAGTGAGCTGGTGGGGCATTCTTTGGTTTCTTCGGTCATTTGGGTTCATTGGACTTGCAATTGTCAATGACAATGATGATGGTGTTGTCACCATCATCATCATGCAAGGTGGGGGGTGGGGCTCCCAGCAATTGTGCCTATAATGAAGATAATTCTGATTGTTAGTAAAAACCGAAAACAGTGCAAAATGGGCAGCTTGAAGCTGCCCATTTGGCACAAGATAGCCCATATTCACAGTACTTACCTGGTCACCACCCCCCAGCATTGCTGGGGGTGTGGTGCACTGCTTCTTGGGCCAATGGTTTTGTTCTTCTGATTCTTTGGCCATTTGGGATCATATGACCCACAAACGTTGATGATGATGACATTAGTGCCATTGCCAGTGTCATTGTTGGAGGTGGGGGAGTGGGGGGGGGCTAGCAATCATGCCTGTAATGAATAGTCTTATTATCAGTAAAAGAAAATTGAAACAGTGCAAAATGGGCAGCATAAAGCTGCCCATTTTGCCTGAAATATCACACAACACTTGCCTTATCACCACACCCCAGCAATGCTGGGGTGGGGTGTCTTGCTTTGCTGCCTGGGGTCTTGGTCTTCAGTTGTATGACCTGAAATCATTTGCAAGGACGATGGGATTGTTGTCCTCACATTGCAGACTTCTTGTCATCAGCATTTATGAGGGGAGGGGAGGCGCATGGAATCTGCAGCCCACCACAGTGTCAGATGATTCCACCTGGAGTGTGATAGTCCTGCCAGTTAGCCTAGACAAGGACCAATGATTAGTCAACTACCTGGAATGGGGCCTGCAATGTCAGCAACCCATGTCTTGATGAATATTCACATGCCACCACAGAGATGAAGGACCTGGTGGACAGTAGCCTCCTTCTGGATGTTGTAATTGGATAGGGTGCACCCATCCTTGAGCTGCTTGCTGGCAAAGATGAGGCATTGTTGGTCTGGAGGGATACCCTCCTTGTCCTGGATCTTGGCTTTGATGTTCTTAATCATATTGGAGCACTCGACCTTGAAAGTTCACATTGTTAGTACAAAATTAAAGCCATGCAGAAGGAGTGGCTTAAAGCCCCTCCTTCTGTGAAAAAGTATATACAAACAAAATTACTTACCTGGTCACCACACCCCAGCAATGCTGGGGTGTGGTGTCCTGCTTCTGCTGCTCCTGTTCTTGTGTTCTTCATTTGTATGGGTTCACAAGACCCAGATTCATCCCAACAATGATGAAGGAGTCATCCACATCACATGCTGGCTGCATCCTTCTTGTCATTTGAGATTGCAGGGCCAGGGTGAGAGCAATTGAACCTATAGTAGAAGTTTGCATTATCAGTACAAAATTAAAGCCTCACAGAAGGAGCAGCTTAAAGCCACTCCTTCTGCAAAAATGTATATACAAAAAAAATCACTTACCTGATCACCACACCCCAGCATTTCTGGGTGTGGTGTTCCTGGTTTGGGCACTTTGTGGGGTCATCGATTTGCAGTAATAGTGATGGGTGAAGCCACAACTCAATGCTGGCAAATTCTGGATTCAAAAAAGCACTGAATGGCCAGCAGAGAACACAGCACAGGGTGCTGTGGCAGTGTATATAAAAGTTAAATAAATGCTAGATAATATTTAATACTTATTTGTGTAATAAAAAAGGAAGAATGACGAAGATCCAAATAAAGGAATGTATTATGACACTGAACAGGGGATTGGGCCACCTGTATGGATCACAGTACCCCCAAAATTAAATATTGTGGGCATATATACATGTACTGCATGTCAGATGTGTCAAAAGGGATGTCCAAAGAATTTCAAAATTTCCCAAACCCTGATTTCCTCAGTTGGTATATGCACTGAGCCTGACAGTCTGACATCATAATTCCTCAGTTCTTTCAAGTGTTTCCCATAGTAGACTACAATGTCTAATCATTTTTTGCCTCCATAATGTCTCAGATGTCTTGAAACATGCCTCAAGCTATAATTTCCTTATTTGGGTAAGAGTACTTCCTCATTTTCTCAGTCAGATCATAATATTAAGAGCCTAATACCTGGGTATGTGAGCTGAATCCACTGTGCCCACAAAAGAATAATTTTTTCATAATTTTAAAACAGATGTTGTGTCATGAGTTCCACACATTGAGAGTGGCTCCTGGTTCTGAACCAGGAGCCACTCTCAATGTGTGGAACTCATGACACAACATCTGTTTTAAAAATCATGAAAAAATTATTCTTTTGTGGGCACAGTGGATTCAGCTCACATACCCAGGTATTAGGCTCTAATATTATGATCTGACTGAGAAAATGGAGGAGTACTCTTACCCAAATAAGGAAATTATAGCTTGAGGCATGTTTCAAGACATCTTGAGACATTATGGAGGCAAAAAATGATTAGACATTGTAGTCTACTATGGAAACACTTGAAAGAACTGAGGAATTATGATGTCAGACTGTCAGGCTCAGTGCATATACCCAACTGAGGAAATCAGGGTTTGGGAAATTTTGAAATTCTTTGGACATCCCTTTTGACACATCTGACATGCAGTACATGTATACATGTATATGCCCACAATATTTAATTTTGGGGGTACTGTGATCCATACAGGTGGCCCAATCCCCTGTTCAGTGTCATAATACATTCCTTTATTTGGATCTTCATCATTCTTCCTTTTTTATTACACAAATAAGTATTAAATATTATCTAGCATTTATTTTAACTTTTATATACACTGCCACAGCACCCTGTGCTGTGTTCTCTGCTGGCCATTTGGCACTTTTTTGAATCTGGAATTTGCTGGCATTGAGTTGCAGCTTCACCCATTGCTATTACTGCAAATCAACGACCCTGCAAAGTGCCCAACCAGGAACACCACACCCCAGCAATGCTCAGGTGTTGGTGATCAGGTAAGTGATTTTTTTTGTGTATACATCTTTGCAGAAGGAGTGGTTTTAAGCCTCTCCTTCTGTGTGGCTTTAATTTTATACTGACAATCCAGACATTATAGGTTGTGTTGTTCTCACCCCTGCCCCTGCCATCTCCACCTTGGTCAGTCATCTAAGCCTACCTAGTTAGGTACCACTTCCAGGGCAGATAATGGTACCTAAGTGGGTCCCATCACTATTCCAGCCAAAATGGCCATTTTTATGATTTCACCTCCTGGCCCAGAATTGGCCAAAATGGCTGAAAATTGGCTGAAAATTGGCCAAAACTGGGACTTAGAGAATCTCAGACTTGCAGTGGGCCATATGGGCTTATTGGGGATAACATGTTCCATTTATGGTTGCTACAGTCAGGTTTTGGTCAGGTTTTGCCCAATTTGGGCAAAACCTAAACCTGACCAGGTTCCAAAATCACCCATGAGGGCAAAACCTGAACCTGACCTGAGGTTTGGTCTCATTCAGGTCAGGTTCTGGTTTAAACCTGGTTTTAAACCTGAAACCTGAGGTATGAGGGAAGCCAACATTTTCAGGGGGTACTACAGAATATCGACACCCTCTGCTCAAGTCTCTGCCTCTGCCACTCCCTTTACATCCTGCTTTAGATCCACATCTCCTTCCTAGCCTCTTTCACTTCAATTTACTGCTCACACATCTTCTGGAGATGGTATTTAGTCACTACATTCTGTCATGTGACTTGTGACCTGCACCAATTACCTCATTTGATGGCCAAGTCATGTGACTTCTGACTCCAGAACTATAGTCACATGTGTAAATTGCCAGATTTGGTGCCAGAATAGCGGTCAATTTACATGGAATGGAACCTAGACCCTACCTTTCAGGTTCAGGTTTAAACCTGGTTTCAGACTGGTTTTTGGATTCAGGGCATGGGCAAAACCTGAACCTGACCTGAAGAAAATGAAATGAAACCTGACCCCAATGGAACCTGACCTGGGTCAGGTTCAGGTTTAAACTCAGGTTCTACAGGTTTAGACCTGAACCACAGCATCCATAGTTCCATTTATAATTATTTATTTATTTATTATCACTGCTACCCCCAGTCAGTGGGGTTTAATTCAGCAGTTCTGTGTTTCATTCTTACTGAGTCTATTTTTGATTTATTTATTTAAAAATTCACCAGACCTGGTACCATCTGTAGAAATCCAAGAAAACAAAAACTACCCACTAGCACCACACACCCACTTAGGTGGGTGTGTAGTACCATCCATAAAAATTTAAAAAACAAAAAAAATTATATATATATATATCTAGTGGCACCACACCTGCTTGGGTGGGTGTGCCATGCTGCCTGTAGAAACTTGAAACAAAAAAAAGCCTATCTAGTACCATGACACCTGCTTGGGTGGGTGTGTGGTACTGGGGGTGTGGCTTGGCACTTCACCATTGGGTGCAGGTTGCGGGTTGTCACTTCAGGGGCTTCAATTTGGATCCTAGAATCATAGTGAATGTTAGTAAAAAAAATTGAAGTGATGCAAAAGGAGCAGCTTGTGCTGCTCCTTTTGCATCATTGCACATATAGAAATTTAAACAAAAAAACCTTGTTGTACCACACACCCACTGAAGTGGGTATGTGGTACTGTTTTGTACCAGCTGGGTGTCACCTTGGCGGTTCATGGGTTTCCATTCTCACCATTTTTGTTTGGTGGATGGGTTACTGTTCTCACAGCTGTCTTTGGTGGGGTTGTGGGTCTTTGATTTGGGGGTTAGTGCAGGTTGTAGGCTCAGGTGAAAATATAGGAATAAATAATGTGTTAGTAAAAGAAAAAATAAAAAAAGAGAAAGCCATGAAAAAGGAGCAGCATATGCTGCTCCTCTTGTGCAATCCTACTTATCTTGAAATTACCACACACCTGCCAAAGTGGGTGTGTGGTTCATTCATCTGGGTCCCTGGGCCTTGCATTGTGCATCCCCATTTCATTTGGCAGGTCACGTTTCAACTCTCTGTTGCCAGGTGCATAGTCATTTCCAAGGGGAGGGGGGGTTTCATTTGGTAGGTGGTTCAGGCAAGAACCTAGGACCTAGAATAATAAATTTGTTAGTTAAAAATTAAAATGGACACAAAAAGAGTAGCAAGGCTGCTCTTTTTGCACCCTTGGGGGTACATTACTTACCAGGTATAGAACCACACACCTGCCATTGTGGATGTGTGGTTTGTACCGGTTTTGGCATCATCCCATGCCTTTGTTTGGCATGTTGTTGTTTGTGGGTCTCACTTCATGGGCACTGTAAGCAGGAAATGGAAGTTGAATCCAGCTACAGTCCATGAAATGGAAACGAGGACGAAGAATGCAGATCACGGGGCCAATCTGAATGTTAGGGTCTGAGGGAAAGTGGGGTCTTTGGATGGGTAGAATTGTCCTGTATAGACTGAGCCTATCCAGACAATAAATGAAGGGGTTGTTAAATCAGGGAATCACACCCTAGGTCCTCCTCTTGAGAGCCTATCAAAAGTGTGATAAGTGGGGTTTGAGATGTGGAATTTACCCTAACACCAGCAGCAGTTCAACTAGCTTTTCAACTGGAGATGGGGGGGAAGACAATAGAAATTCGCATCTCCTGCACTTAATATACATCACAAAAAAATTCTATGGTAACTGGCGGAAAGGTGGGATTAAGGCAAAAATGATGAAAAAAAAAAATCAAGTCCAAAGCTTCAAAACTGAAGGAGATATTCAATTAACAAGTCAGAATAGGAGACTATGGCTTAACCAAGGTATTCCTCCTCTTCTACTGAACAAAATCCCTTGAGGAATGGTGGAACTGGTCGCCCTAGATGTACCCTCTATCGGACATAGGTTTCTGGAACCATAATTGCCTTTAGTAATCAGGAAAAGTGGAGGTAAAAGTGAAATGAGCCATGGGGAGACTAAATTACAGAAGGCCAAGTTCTAATCCGCTCGTTTTTCCCTTGGTACTGTTCGATGCGGGTTTTTAGCATCATTCCAGGGGTGGTCGTTTCTAATGAATCGGATCAAAACTGATGGAGTTATTTACGAAATACTGAAGGATAGTGTGGAACATGAGGTAAAATCGACCTGGAAAATGCAGTTCGCATCCGATAAATGTGTGTGTGGTACCGTTAGACAGGTATTAATCGTAGCTTTCTGGGTGCTGTCTTGCCAAGTCGATCCGATCAAAAATGAGGGAGATATTTGCGAAATACTCCTTGAGAGTATTGGAATAGCCCCTATTCAACATGTGACAAGTCTGTGAGTCAAAGTGGGAGTCATGTTATGTAATCCAAGGTCAAATACTGCCCTTGAGGCATTTGGATACACCAATAGTGATACAATAGGTGGACAAAAGTAAGCAAGTTGAATTGCTATAGCCTGGTTGAACTGGCTTGGAAATAAGTACAATTTGGATGGCCTGTTGAAGTGCCAAGGACAGACAAGTAATTGTCTTGTATATAGGATGGAGGAAAAGTAAAAAGGACCACAGATCCTGGGATGTGAATCCATGCTATTTGACAGCCAGAGGAGTAACGAGTGTGGATATGAGAGAAATGTAGAACTATGGATTCGTTTGAGGAGGTAGTTGGGCCCGGATAAGGTATGTATGTAATGGGATGTTATCCCTCCAACAGCGCATACAGTAGTAAAAAAAATTCAAGTGATGCAAAAGGAACAGCATGGGCTGCTCCTTTTGTGTCACTGTACATATAGAAATTTAAATAAAATACTTTGTAGTACCACACACCCACTTTGGTGGGTGTGTGGTACTGATTTTGCACCAGTCATGTGCTTTGTACTTAGTTTTGCATATGGGGGGGGGGTGTCTGTTGGGGTGGGTCGTCATTTCAGGAGCCTTGATTTGAATCCTACAATGATAAAGTATGTTAGTAAAAAAAATTTGAAGTGATGCAAAAGGAGCAGCTTGTGCTGCTCCTTTTGCATTGCTGTGCATATAGGAATTTAAAAAAAAGTTACCTTGTCATACCACACACCCACTTCGGTGGGTGTGTGGTACTTGTTTGTACCACAGTCACACATTCAGTGTTGCATCTGGGGTGGTCATCATTTGGGTGGGCAGTTGGCTGCATGGGTTTCTGTTCTCATGTGTTTCTTTGGTGGGGTCACGGGTCTCAATTTGGGGGTTGGTGGGGTTTGCAGGCTGAGATCCTAGGAATAAACAATATGTTAGTAAAAGAGAGAAAAAAAAGAAGAAAAGCCACCCAAAAGGAGCAGCATACGCTGCTCCTTTTGGGTGGTTGTACTTACCTTAAATTACCACACACCTGCTTCAGCAGGTGCATGGTTCCGTCTGGGGTTTTGTCTGGCCAGTCATCATTGGCGGGTTTCGTTTGGCAAGGGTTGTTTCTTGGGGGGGGGGGTTCATTTGGTGGGTCATCATCTTGCTTGACAACCTAGGATAGTAAATATGTTAGTAAAAAAATAAGAAGAGCCACACAAAAGGAGCAGTGTATGCTGCTCCTTCTGCACAGTTGTACTTACCTTCAAATTACCACACACCCACTTCAGTGGGTGTGTGGTTTGTCTGGGGCCCTGCAGCCTTGTGCCTTGCATTCCTGTTCCTGGGTTTCGTCTGGTGCTTGTTCTTGGCCTGTCACATTTGGGTCTCTTGTTTGGTGGGTGCATTGTCATTTCCCAGGGAGGGGGTCCATTTGGTGTGTAGTTCAGGCAATAGCCTAGAATAATAAATTATTCATCAGTTAAAAATTAAAACAGGCACAAAAAGAGCAGCCAGGGCTGCTCTTTTTGTGCTGGCAGGGGTGTACAATGTACTTACATTATATTGAACCACATACCCACTGCAGTGGGTGTGTGGTTTATGTCACCACCTCTCACACCTTTGTTTGGCAGGGTTTCATTTGTCGTGGTGGTGTGTGGGCCCTAGCAGGTCGGGCCTCTGTGTTGGACCTGGGACAAGGTCATGATAAGAGTTGTTAGTAAAGAAATTAAAAGCAATGCAAAAAGAGCAGCTTTCACTGCTCTTTTTGTGCTACTGTATCTACTGGGGAAAGAAACTCACCTTAAATACCACACACCTGCCACAGTGGGTGTGTGGTTCCTGGGTCACTCATTAGGTGGTCTGTCATTTATTTGGTTTGGTTCTTGCCATCTGGGCCCTTGTCATGTGGCGGGTTCTCGTCTTGGGCCTTGGACCATAATCTGAAATAATAAAAACTACATTAGTATAACAATTCAAAGCAGTGCAAAAAGAGTAGCTTCCTACTCTTTTTGCACCATTGTACCTACTAGAATGAAAACTTACCTTATGACCACACACCCACAGCAGCAGGTGTGTGGTCATGGGGTCATGTGGCTGCCTTTCTGTTGCTGGGTGTGGCTGCATAGTTGCAAAATTCAATGCTGGCAATTGCCGGTACTCAAAAAAGCACCCAAGTGGTGCTACAAGCACAATACACCATAATAGCAAGTATATAGATGTGGAATCAATACTATATAATAAATATTTGTCCAAAAATGCAAAGAAGATGACAATGATAAGTCAGAGCTCAATAAGGGACAACATGCCTAATTGCACAGTGGATTGGCCAATTCTGAGCCCTAGAAGTGGCCCAATCCACTGTGCAATTAGGCATGTCATCCCTTATTGAGCTCTGACGTATCATTGTCATCTTCTTTGCATTTTTGGACAAATATTTATTATATAGTATTGATTCCATGTCTATATACTTGCTATTACTATGTATTGTGCTTGTAGTGCCACTTGGGTGCTTTTTTGAGTACTGGCAATTGCTGGCATTGAGTTTGATCTTGATCTACATCTCCACTACCACATCAGGCAATGGACAGGAAAGGCAAGCACATGACCATACACCCACCATTGTGGGTGTGTGGTCAGAAGGTGAGTATTTTTATTGGTAGATACAATGGTGCAAAAAGAGCACCTCAGGCATATAGATTTGGACCCTTTGGGTCGGCTTTACTGCACAGGAGAGGACCCAAAGGGTCCCTTGACCCATCACAGACTCATGAGTGGGGACTACATTGACTCATGAGGGACAGTGCCAAATCATGATTTGGGCATGGTCAGGGCAGGGTATTGACAATAAAACTCATGAGCTGGGCATCCCACTCATGAGTGGACCTGCTGACCCATGAGTTAGAGCATTAGACCCATGGGTTTGACCCCTAGACCCATGACTTTGACCTCAGACCCATGGGTTTGAGCCCTCAGACTCATGAGTTGGGGCATCAAACTCATGAATTAGACCCTCAGATTCATGAGTTGGACCCTCAGACTCATGAGTTGGACCCTCAGATTCATGAGTTGGACCCTCAGACTCATGAGTTGGACCCCCATATGACATACCATGAGTTGGACCATTAGACTCATGAGTTGGACCATTAGACTCATGAGTTGGTCATAGATCATGAGTGGCATTAGACTCATGAGTTAGTGTCATTAGCCATTGGACTCATGAGTTGGACTGTTAGACTCATGAGTTGGACTGTTAGACTCATGAGTTAGGCATCAGACTCATGAGTTGGACGGAGACTGTATTTCTGTTTATTCAATGGGCTGGTTCACTCTGATGGTTGATCACTCTCTAACAAGTTAGGTATGGTATTCAGTGAGGATAAGATTGTGGTATGGACTAGCTATAGTCAATGATATTATCGTGGGATGTTTGTGAAAGGCTTATATGTGTTGTGTTGAACTGTTTACTGCTATTTGTGGGTAGCTATTTGTGTCCCTCCTGGTCAAAATGCGGATTCTAAAGAGGGCTCTAGACTAGTTTAAGCTTGATTTAGTATGTCAATGTGTTTCTTTCTTCTTCTGACTTAACTTTGTTTTTACTCACCTTTCCTTGGATGTCCAGCAACTCTAACCTTAGGTCCTGCAACTATCCTTGGCTCAGTATTTCGCATAGAGGGCTTCCAGTGACTTAGTCTTAACAACCTTGCATATGACTTAGCTCCAGATGGCTTTTTAGATCAGTACTCTCTTAAGATGCAAGCAGATTTGTAGACAGTAGTATATTCCAGTAGTGAGAAGATGATGGGGGATACAGGAAAATCTACCAGCTTTTATACCTTTCTGAAGGTGGCTGTGTTTAAAGAATATGACTCACTCCTAGGGTGAGTCATATGTGAGAACAATAGGGTTGTCAAGGAGGTAGATCATTCATAAACAGAACAAAAGGGTAGTCATGGGGGTGTTTATCTTTCTTATCTGTGGGTTCTAGAAGTTATTTGTGGCAATGGGAGATGAAATCAAAGGATATTTCTGAGTTCTTGGAGATTAATTTGTTTTGTAGTCCAGTGGTTAAGATGTTTTTGTTGCTGGTTGATAATGGGGACAAGTACAGGGATGGGATTCGATGCAGAAACAACAGTTTGCATCTGTAATAGACGTTCCTGGTATCATTTGATGCGGATTTTTAAGCCTTTCTGGGTGCGGTGGTTCCGAGCAGATTCGGTGTAAACTGACAGAGAATTCG
>MU128943.1:292825-304439 GCA_014904985.1 Hydnum rufescens UP504 | reverse complement strand
GGGGTGGTGGGGGTAAAAGAGTAGATAAAATAAAAAACAGACATGATGAAGTAAAAGGGAGAATAAAAGAATATTGGAGAATAAAACAAGTTATCAGTATCCACGCAGACACAACTGCGTCACTAAAGACTCAAAACTGGGAACAACATACATTCAAGAGGAGAGAGAAGAATAAAAAAAACAAAAAAAAAAACTACCACATTAATAATTTGATCACCTCAAAAAAAAGAAAAGTCAGCCACTTAAGAGGGGCCTTAATTAAGGTATTCTCAAATGCATCATCATCAACATCAAAGAGCCTCAAGAGCGCATAAATACCTTGTGATATCAAAATAATTGATGTCAAAGGGGCGGTGACCTAGGTCAAATCTAAGTCTGCCATAAAAGGCATTTTGATAATCAAACTCATATTTGGCTGGGGTATACAGGGTAGGATCCCGGCAAACCCGGCGAATGCCCCAAAAAAAAATGGTCAAATGGGCATAGGGCTTATCTGCAGCTCCACAATTAAATCTTACTGCTATTACTTAGTAATGCCCGGTATGCTTTATTCCTCGATCAATCAATTATTAATGTATTATATACATTAATTTACCCCGCATCCCCCACAAAGGGGGGGGGGGGTTGCACCCAGCAGGAGCCACACCCCAACTGGCTGGCCACACTAATCGTTTTACCTGCACATTCTCATCTGGGGCCACACACCCTGTTCTTGCAGGTTGTTCGGTTCTAACGGGTTGCGGTTGCTTGTTCGGGTTGTGGGTTCTGTCGTTCAAGGGTTGGCGGGTTGCTTCGTTCGTGGGGAGTTGCGCGCGTTGCTTTCGTTCGGGTCGGGCTTGCCTTCAGTTCGGGTTTGCAGGTGCTTCAGCTTCGGGGTCGCGGGTTGCTTCATTTGGGGTCATGGTTTGCTTCATTCGGAGTCACATGTTTTGGGGATGGCGCGGGTAGTGGGCACCTACATTAAATAAAGTACTATCTTAGTAAAAATAAAAAGAAAAGAAAGCCAATGCAAAAGGAGCAGCCTATGCTGCTCCTTTTGCACAGTCAGACATGTAAATATATACTTACTTTAAAGATTACCACACCCGCAGTAGCAGGTGTGTGGCTCTTTATTTCCTCTGCGGCTTTGTGTGTGTGTCCTCAGTCCTTCGCCCATTTTCATTCTCATTGCGGTATGTGTTCATACGCAGGGTTTGGGCTCGCGGTTGCGTGGTTTGCGCATTGGGGTGGGGCGTCTTGGCCTAAAATAAAAGATAAGTTAGTTTAGAAAACTCGCGCAAAAAGAGCAGCGACTGCTGCTCTTTTTGTGCGTTTGTACCTATGGAAGAAATACATACTTTATGTGGCCACACACCCGCCGCAGCGGGTGTGTGGCTCCCTCATTTCCCCTGTGGCTTCGGGCATGCATTGTCCTTTGTTCATTGGCGCGTTTGTGCGTAATGGGGTGCGGCGTTTCGTGGGGTCTTGGCGGGCCCACAGGTTGGGCTTGTGGCTGTGTGACTTCGCGCGTTGGGGTGGGGCATCTTGGCCTAGAATACAAGATAAGTTAGTTTAAAAAACTTGCGCAAAAAGAGCAGCAACTGCTGCTCTTTTTGCACGTTTGTAGCTATTAAAAAAATACATACTTTATGTGGCCACACACCCGCCGCAGCGGGTGTGTGGCTCCCTCATTTCCTGTGGCTTCGGGCGTGTGTTGTCCTTCGTTTGTTGGCATGTTCATGCATAATGGGGTGCGGCGTTTCATGGGGTCTTGGCGGGCCCGCAGGTTGGGCTTGTGGCTGCGTGACTTCGCGCATTGGGGTGGGATATGTTGACCTAGAATAGTATATGTTAGTTGAAATCAAAGGTCATGCAAAAAGAGCAGCGGCTGCTGCTCTTTTTGCATGTCTGAAACCAGTAAAAACAATATATACCTTATATGGCCACACACCCGCCTCAGCGGGTGTGTGGCTCTCTGTTTTCCTGCTCTTTGTCGTGGCTTCCTGTGGGCATTGTCGTTGTTCATTCATTCGCTTGCTCATTCGCTCATTCACGTGTTTCCATTCACATGGTCGTGTGCGGGGTGTCGTTCATGGGTGGAACAGCTTGACCTAGAATAGTAAATAAAAGTGTTAGTAAAAAATTTAAAACCTGTGCAAAAAGAGCAGCTTTCGCTGCTCTTTTTGCACCATTGTATCTACTAGCATAAAAATAAAAACTCACCTTTTGACCACACAACGTGCAGAGGCGGGTGTGTGGTTGTTGGTGTCTGCCTTTCTAGGCGGTTGCCTCTGTGTATGCGGTCAAGGGAGAGCACAACTCAACGCCGGCAATTGCTGGAATTCAAAAGGCGCCCAAGTGCTGGCATGGCAAGCAGGATATGGATGAATAATAAGGAGACAGATGGGCAATAGATGTGAGAAAAAAGTAGAGAGATTGCCAGTGTTGAGTTGGGACATACTCAATGCTGTCCATAACACCACCTCCGAGGAGACAGAGCTGCCCATGCGGTATAGAAGAAGGATTGGGAGCTCCGATGACTGTCAAATCAAACTCTGGTTCAGCCAGTGTGTAGATGGGAGACTGTATTTCTGTTTTTATTCAATGGGCTGGTTCGCTCTGATGGTTGATCACTCTCTAACAAGTTAGGTATGGTATTCAGTGGAGGATAAGATTGTGGTATGGACTAGCTATAGTCAATGATATATCGTGGGATGCTTGTGAAAGGCTTATACGTGTTGTATTGAACTGTTTACTGCTATTTGTGGTACCTATTTGTGTCCTCCTGGTCAAAATGCGGATTCTAAAGAGGACTCTAGACTAGTTTAAGCTTGATTTAGTATGTCAATGTGTTTCTTTCTTCTTCTGACTTAACTTTGTTTTTACTCACCTTTCCTTGGATGTCCAGCAACTCTAACCTTAGGTCCTGCAACTATCCTTGGCTCAGTATTTCACGTAGAGGGCTTCCAGTGACTTAGTCTTAACAACCTTGTATATGACTTAGCTCCAGATGGCTTTAGATCAGTACTCTCTTAAGATGCAAGCAGATTTGTAGACAGTAGTATATTCCAGTAGTGAGAAGATGATGGGGGGATACAGGAAAATCTACCAGCTTTTATACCTTTCTGAAGGTGGCTGTGTTTAAAGAATATGACTCACTCCTAGGTGAGTCATATGTGAGAACAATAGGGTTGTCAAGGAGGGTGAGTCATTCATAAAGTGGTTGCATGATAGGTGAGTCATTCATAAAGTGGTTGCAAGATAGGTGAGTCATTCATGAACAGAACAAAAGGGTTGCTAAGAAGGTGTTATCTTTCATAAAGTGGTTGTAAGGAGGGTGAGTCATTCATAAACAAAACAAAAGGGTAGTCAAGGGAGTGTTATCTTTCTTATCTGTGAGGTTCTAGAAGTTATTTGTGGCAATGGGAGATGAAATCAAAGGATATTTCCGAGTTCTTAGAGATTAATTTGTTTGTAGTCCAGTGGTTAAGATGTTTTTGTTGCTGGTTGATAATGGGGACAAGTGCATGGGATGGGATTTGATGCAGAAACAACAGTTTCCATCCGTAGTAGACTTTCTTGGTATCATTCGATGCGTATTTTTAACAGCTTTCTGGGAGCGGTGGTTCTGAGCAGATCCGGTGTAAACTGACAGAGAAATTCGTTTTTTACTGATGGGTGTTGATTCTGATAGTAATATTGTTCTGTAGAGTTCAGTTTTGATCTGTTCTTCGCGTTCTCAGTACTGTTGGATGCGGATTTTTTATATCTTTCCAGGCGCGGTTGTTCCGAGAGGATTGGATGCGAACTGACGGAGAAATTTGTTTTTTACTGAAAATCCCAGATTTTGACAGTAATATTGGTCTGGAGAGTGCATTTCTGGTCCGTTCGACTTGTGTTTGGTACCATTCGAAAGGTATGAATTGTGGCTTTCCGAGAGTTATATGGGCATACTTCTCCGATCAAAACTGACGGAGTTATAGAACGAATTCGATTTCTGTGCGTAGCTGTAATTGATTTCGTAATAGGTCACATGATCATTCCAATGGCTGGGATCAATGGATATTCGCATTTTCTGATACTGGATATTTTTATCTTCCACACCGCCTCGAACGGTGATGATGACCCTATTGTCACCATTATGAACTGTTGCCAGTTTTGTGACCTGCACAACTGAACGACATGAAGAGCAGAACTGAAGATGACGTGAACAGGACACCACACCCCAGCGATACTGGGGTGCAGTGAGAAGGTGAGTTTTAATCCTCAGGTGTCTCTTGGCGAGGGGGCCAGCTGCAGGCTGGCCCCCTTTGGGCTTCTTTAAGTTTTACTAAATATGCTCTATTTTCATCATAGGAAATCTTGCTATCACCCCTCTCATGCTCAAACAGCGACAGCAACATCGATTGTGTCGCTGTCATTGGTGATTTCGACTGTTAGCCCAGGCGCCAACCGAACAACCTGAAGAGCCAAACCGAGGACAACATAAGCAGGACACCACACCCCAGCAGCATGCTGGGGTGTGGTGAGAAGGTAAGCATTAGTCCTCAGGGGTCTCTTGCATCAGTTGCAAGCTGGCCCCCTTTGCACTGATTTAAGTTTACTAAATATGGTCTATTTTCATTATAGGGACTCTTGCTATCGCCCCCCCCCTCTCATGCCTCAAACAATGACAGCGATATTGATTATGTCGCTGTCATTGGCAATTTCAACCATTGTTGCGGGCCAATGCCCCAATTACTGAACCAATACCCCTCAGTACCTGAACGAAACATCACCTAATGGGGGAATTGCTGGCCTCATGTGCACAAAACCTTGTGTGTGTGGGCTCCTGGATCTTCTCTTCCTCTTTTTTTTCCCTTTGTAATGTGCATCTGGTGTCTGCAGGCACCAGACCCACATGTTATTTTTTTTTGATTTCTATTTAGGCTTTCGGATTTGGGGTGTCCCTTTGTATTGTAAAATAATAAGAAATTCAATGTATAATCTGGTGCCAGTGGTCAGCCAACAAAAAACTCCCCTGTAATGGGCTGGGGGATGTGATGAGGAGTGAAGTTGAAGTTGCACGAGTTTTGAATGCATGATGAGCACCAGTGCCTGAGTGGTGTGGAAACTATGAAGGGGTTTGTTTTAGAGCCACATTGGGGCCCCATGGCACCACATTGGGGCCCATATACCCAATTGGGCTGATTCTCTGATATTGAATTATCAATTGGCACCCTGCTGGCACCCCATCACAATTGGACCTACTTAGGTACCAAAAAGTGCCCCAAATTTGATACCTATCATAGGTATCAAATATGGCTGACCAGCCTGGTCTGGACCCCTTGACTTCAGCAGATGAATGATACTAAGGACCCAGAAGGGACTTGTGGACAAGACTTCATATTAAGGTCTGCACTTACACCAGGATTACAGGTTGTTGTATACTGACAGACACCCAGCTGTGGATCTTGGGACTCATCATTAGTCTTATTGTCATTGATACCCCTTTTGGGCCTGTATTTCTGCTCAGGTCTGGTCTTACAAGTGCAGAAAGAACTCTTGATTCCCATACTTTGAGCAGCCATATGATCCGTGAGCCAGGGGCTGTGCTCCCAGGGCATTTTCACTTGTGAGAATGGTGGCATTATGTCGTTGCTCCAGTTTGTTCGTGGAGGATAGTCTTGCAATGGGAGTTCATGTTTTCTGATGATGACAGTTCTTGTAATTATGATCCATCCCTCATATGCAGGATTTTCAACACTGCCTAATGGCTGGAACGATACTTGAAGGCATGAATCTGCAGGCTTTGCATCATGTCTATTGTCCTTAGCCCCAAATTTGGGGTTGAATTCCCAATTAAAACTTGTTACATCCCTCTTCCATTCAGTTTCGATAAAGCACCTAACTCAGGTGGGGTTTATGGACAACTCCAGTCTATCCGCTTGATTATCACGAGCTCCAACCTGTGGTGGCTGCAGATACCCAAATGGCCTGGAGTTTAGGGTTCCACTCCACAGGAATGAATCTATTTGCCATTGTAGGCATGTGATAGTCACTCTCTGGGCAGATTTTTGAGTTCATTGTTCGTTCAGTCTCATGACAAGGCTCGAGCATGGCAAATAAGGTCTTGTTCCCATCCTGTGTTCTAGTCTTTTGCCAGCTTTGTAGGGATGTACTGATGGCCTGAACAGCTTCAACCCAGTCAGCCACAAATGTACATCTAGTTAGATACAATGAGTCTTGTGTTTAAATAGTCTAACTAGATATTTTTAGGTGGGGGCCCCTGGGGCCGGCTAACATGATTTGCATGATTCAGGCAGGGGCCCCTGGGGCCCCTGCCTCTCACCTTAGACTGGGACTTAGAGATTCTCAGACAACAGTGGACTACACCTGGCATGATATTATACATATGCTCCCTGGGGTCAGCAGGGTTTCACTCAGCAGTCATGTTGTGTTTTCATTGACTGGTTTATTCATTTATTTATTCAAAAATTCACAAACATACCACACCTGCTTGGGCAGGCATGTGGTACTGTCCATAAAAAAATTAAAAATTAACAAAAGAAAACACTATCTAACACACCTGCTTGGGTGGGTGTGTGGTACTGGGGACATGCATTACTTATATTTTACAGAGCCACACCCGCTATCGTGGGAGTGGGGTTCCTACAGTTTGGCATCACTTCATTTCATTGTTTGGCATCCTGTTCACAGATCCTGCTTTGTGGGCAAGTTATCATTCAGGGGGGGGGCTCATTCTATGGGTCTTCATTTGTTGCTAGCCTAGAATAATAGATCATTAGTTTAAAAAATTAAAACAGGTGCAAAAAGAGCAGCAGTGCTGCTCTTTTTGTGCTGTTGGGGGTGCACTTACATTATATAAAACCACACACCCACCACAGCAGGTGTGTGGTATGCAATTTTGCCAATCGTCATGTTCAGGGGGCAGGCACTCAAGGCCTGTGGGGCTGCGCATTAAACAGTATACTGGGGGGGCTCATCTGTGTCCTCATCGGGTGAGTTTTCATGTAGGGAATGGACCTAGAACAACAAATAATAATATATTAGTAAAAAAAAGAAAACAAAGGTGCCAAAAGAGCAGCAGAAGCTGCTCTTTTGGCACCAGTGGGATTAAGACATACCTAATATTTACCACACACCCACCAAAGTGGGTGTGTGGTATGCAGTTCTGTCAATCGTCATTTCGGGGGGCGGCTTGGGTGGCTGCGCATATTGGGGGCTCATCCATGTGTTTGTTCGTCAGGTGGGTTTTCACATAGGGAAGGGACCTAGAACAACAGATAATAATATATTAGTCAAAAAAAGAAAACAAAGGTGCCAAAAGAGCAGCTTTTGCTGCTCTTTTGGCACCAGTGGGATGAGATGTACCTAATATTACCACACACCCACTTCTGCAGGTGTGTGGTACACACATTCATCAATCATAGTTTTGGGGGGCGGCTTGGGTGGTTGCATGTATTGGGGGCTCATCCATGTGTTTGTTTGTCAGGTGGGTTTTCACAGAGGGAAGAAACCTAGAACAATGAAAATAATACATTAGTAAAAAAAAAAAGAAAACAGATGTGCCAAAAGAGCAGCTTCTGCTGCTCTTTTGGCACTGGTGCAATTAGACATACCTAATATTACCACACACCCACTGAAGTGGGTGTGTGGTACACGCATTCATTGATCATCATTGTGGGGGCAGGCACTCTGGGCTTGGGTGGTTGCGGGTACTGGGGCTTGTCCATGTGCTTGTTGGGTGGGTTGTCACAGAGGGAAGGGACCTAGAAGAGCAAGTAATAATATATTAGTAACAAAAAGAGAACAGAGGTGCCAAAAGAGCAGCTTCTGCTGCTCTTTTGGCACTGTTGTACATCCCGCAATGGAGAACTTACCAAGTATCAGCACACCCGCCACAGCGGGTGTGTGGTACTGTATATCAACCATTGATGTGTTGCAGGTGTTCGGGTCCTGGGTTCTTGGATCAGGTGGTGGGTGGCTGCACATGTCTGTTTTTTGTTTGCTGTGTTCTTGTTGGGTGGGGTTTCATGCATCTAGGGGGAGGCCTAGAATAATGAATAATACATCAGTCCAGAAAAAAAAAAAGCAGTGCCCAAAGAGCAGCTACTGCTGCTCTTTGGGCACCATTGTACATACTGGGAGAAACTTACCAGTTGTTACCACACACCCGCCTTGGCAGATGTGTGGTCCTATACTTAGTTGGTTGTCGTGCAGGTTCAGGGTCGGGGTGGCTGCACATGGGCCTGTATTTTGCCAGGGTCTTGTCAGTGCATTCATTGGATCAGGGTTTTACAAAGGGAAAAAACCTAGAATAATGAGTGATGTCAGTTAAAAAAATTTAACAGCAGCAATGCCAAAAGAGCAGCTAGTGCTGCTCCTTTGGTGTCACAGTACACACCATAAAGAAAAGAACTCACCTAATAGTGCCACACACCTGCCCTGGCAGGTGTGTGGCACCATTCTGCTTGCTTCAGGCACCTCGATGTTGAGTACGATCTGAGCTATTCAACACTGGGACTTTCCGGGCTCGAAAGAATGCCCAATTAGGGGCAGTACCAACCCCATATGGATAGATAATAAATACCTAGATCAAAAATAAATAATAAGTAGTAGATATCTGTCTAAAACAGGTGAAGAAATAAGTGATAGTCTATTGAATTGCACTAAGGCACCATGTGTAAAGAAGAATTGGGGAACTTTCATGCACTATAATTGGCCCAAATTTCAGTATCTGGGTGGTATGTATATATATATTATGGGCAATGAAACGAATTGGATGATCACACCAATTTTCAGTTTCTCAAGCCTTCAATTTCCTGAATAGGAAATTGAAGGCACAAGAAACTGAAAATTGGCATGATCATCCAATTTATTTCATTGCCCATAATATATATATACATACCACCCAGATACTGAAATTTGGCCAATTATAGTGTGTGAAAGTTCCCCAATTCTTCTTTATACATGGTGCCTTAGTGCAATTCAATAGACTATCACTTATTTCTTCACCTGTTTAGACAGATATCTCCTACTTATTATTTATTTTGATCTAGGTATTTATTATCTATCCATATCAGGTTGGTACTGCCCCTAATTGGGTGCTCTTTTGAGCCTGGAAAGTCCTGGCATTGAGTGGTTTGTTTTGATGCTTACTTAATTCACAATCCCTTCGTATATAGGACTCAGCCACAGGGACCAAGGAACTAGAAGAGGACCACACCCCCCACTGCCATGGGTGTGTGGTCATAGGTGAGTACCTCTCCACTATGTACAGCCATGCAAAAAGGGCTGCCAAGGCTGCCCTTTTTGCATGTCTTTAACACTTTAACTAACATTCAGTAATATTTCCATTCTAGGTATAAGGTTGTGCACCCTGCATACAATGATACAAAACCCACCTGCAAATGAATGCGGGCCAAAATGGGTCCAATACACCACATACATGCGCAGCCCCCAAGGTCATGTGATGACATATAAAGGACCACACACCTGCTTCAGTGGGTGTGTGGTCCTACTAGGTGAGTGTTCAACCAGAAACCTACAGTAGCACCAAAAGAGCAGCACTAGCTGCTCTTTTGGTGCTGCTTCTCTTTGGTTTTTCTAACAGATTGTATTATTTGTTATTCTAGGCTTCCCCCCTGCACAAAAATCTGCCCAGTGAGAACATGGATGAAGCCCCCCCATAATACCAATGTATGCAGCCACCAAAGATCCCCAGGACCCTACACAACACCCAATTAGGCATGAACACTGGAACAAATGAATGGCAATGCACACACAAAGCCAGAGTTCAGCACAACCTCATTCTCAACTCCTTTATCAGAGACACAGACTGAGACCAAGCCTGATACAGATCACCAGAGAATGGCTGGGCAGCAGAGGGAACCCAGCCTGCACCGTCTGCACCACTGCTGCCCAGCTACAGATTCAGAAGGTCTAAACCACTCTGCTGCTGCTCAACAAGGGGTTTGTCCTCCACATAAAGCATGCTTTGAAGACAGTATACATAAGGTAAGTCTTTTTTCTTGATTTTTTATTCTTGTGGCACAAAAAGAGCAGCATGAGCTGCTCTTTTTGCACTACATTAATCTAACTAATTTATTATTTAGTTCTCTAGATCTTGGACCAGAGCCCCCACAAACAAATACCAATGCAATTCCCCCATAACCCCCCCTTATCAATGCCCGCCCAAATGACAGGTGCCCGTATGAACTGCCACACATACAAGGCAGAGTACAGGGCTCCAGTACCCCACACCAGCACAGCAGGTGTGGGGTGCTACAAGGTAAGTTCTTTTTTATTTTTTATTTCTATTCTTGTGGCGCAAAAGGAAGCACATGCTGCTCTTTTGCGCTGCATTACTGTTGTACTAACATTTCATTAATTATTTCTCTAGATCCTGAACCAGAACCCAAGAGATGTCATTGGGATCAGAACTGAGGCTTCTGGAATGATTTCACCTGCTCATTCATAATAAGAAGGAGTATTTTTTGAATTTCTCTGTCAGTTTTGATTGGATTTGCATGAAACGACCGCGCCTAGAAAGGTATTAAAAATGCCCATCCAGCGGTATGAAGGGCGTTACGAACAAAAAGAACTCGGTGTTCTACATATGAATTTCCCCCTTGTCTCAGGAGAACATCATTCCCCTTCCAATTTTCAAATATTGAATATTGTCTGGCAGCCTTATATCAAAGGATAGGACATTTAGGACAACTCATTCCACCATTCCTCAAGGGAATCTGTCCAAAAGGGAAGGAGAAATAGTCATTTTATGCTCTATCCTATCCCCAGACTTGTAAATTGAATATCTCTGTCAGTTTTGAAGCTTTTGACTTGATTCCTTTTTCTACATATTTCCCCTATTCCCCTGCTTCCGTCAGATATTTGATCTCATAGCCGGTTGTATATTAAGTGAATTGTGTTGAAAATTCCATTGTCTTCCCCCTCCCCAGTCTGAAGCACTGAAGTATTGCTGCTGGATTCCTGGGCGAATTCCATCTGAGGACATTGCTACTACTACACTTTGTCTAAGGCCACAAGACTAGGACCTTGGAGTGTGGGATTTGTGGCATAATTTCCCCTTTATTCATCTGCTTGGGCAACTACTGCTGACAGCGGATTATCTTCTATCCTAAAGACCCTCCTACACTCGGACCTGAACATTCGGATTATTTTGGTGGCCCCCGTTCTTCATTCTCGATTCAACATCGCGGACTGTGGCAGAGATCTCCCCTTTTTTCTCTGCTTACAGCAGTTGCCTTTCTGTTGCTGGGTGTGGCTGCGCAGTTGCAAAATTCAATGCCGGCAATTGCTGATATTCAAGAAGCGCCCAAGTGCTGGCGCTGCAAGCACAGAACACAATAGTAGCAACCATGTATATGTGAAATAAATACTATATATATAAAATTTTGCCCAGGAACCTGAAAGAATACATTGATAATGAGTCAGAGCTCAATAAGGCATGAGATGGCTGATTGCAGAGTGGATTGGGCCACTTCTATGCATCAGAATTGGCCTAAACTTAAATATAGTAATGTTATATATAACTCATACATGGGCGATTGATTATCTCGGATGATTCTTGCATTTTTCAATTTTCACCCTTCAATTCCCTATTTAGGGA
>MU128943.1:266096-280681 GCA_014904985.1 Hydnum rufescens UP504 | reverse complement strand
ACGTATTTAGTCAGGAGTCAACGCCGTCTCAAGTCAAGTCAGTTCATGAGTAAATTGAGTTAAATAAGAATAACTATTTTTCGTGCGTTGATAGTGACTCATTACTGAACTTTGGCTTGACTCACGAAGTCAGCTAAGTTCAAGTTTCAGTTGTGAGAAAAGCACTCTGACACCTGATATAGAATCCTTGACGCTCGCGTGAGTTGAATGGCTATCCATATGTATTAAGAGGGTCAATGTTGAATATAGGTTTTACTGGTGTCAATGTGTTTGTTCTAGAAAAATCATGTGCCTAAAACACAAACACACTCATAGGATGATATGCTGTTAGCCATGTCAAACTCAAGTGCCAAAGGCTTGAGTCCCATCTGATGCCCGTACCTAACCTGAACAGCAGGTACATAGAGATCTCAATGCCTTTAGTACTATATCCAGGACCCTCCCAGCTACGCAGGATCTGGAGATTAAGCGAACTCGAACCTCATATAAATAACTGTTCTCAACTGCGTGCAACCGCATCCCAGAAACTTTGGGGAGCACATCCCTTTACTGCGCACAATTGGGCAGAAAGCAGTTAAAAAAAGGGCACTCAAAAAGACAATGATGCTGATCACTTTTTGAAGATATTATCCCTTGCATGTCCTTAAGTAGGGGGGCTGAAGAGAGCTCAGTTAGGCATGCCTATTGCAGGTGTTGATAGACTATATACATATTCTGGCGAATATTAGGTGAATATGGCCCAATAAGATAGTAATGCCTTCGGATAGGTATACATACTAGACAGACAGGAGGAATCCAAACTCCCAAATGATGGCCATAACTGGGTGTATGGGAACTCAAGCACAACAACACTCCAGAAGCACCTAGAGATGTACCATCTGGATGAATATATTGAGGCATGTGCCACACACAGCTGGCTGATTGCAATTGCTTCCTTGTGCAACGAGCATGTCCAACAAATGCAACCATGCAGGTGGCAGGAGGTTACTGTTGAAGGTCTTATTCAGCACCTTGTTAATTGGATTGCGGCTGATGATCAAGTTTGTTGTTCTTCTTAATCACATGCAAGTATATCACTGATATCCACAGTCTGTGAATGCCATTGAGTGCCCAGAGTTTAAGACCCTTTTGCTCTACCTGTGTAATTCTTTATCAGCAAAAGATATTCCTGGCTGCACCTCCATATGAAAGGCAATTATTCAGATGTGGCGGAAGGAGTTTGAAAAGCTGAAGGGAGAGATGGCTGTAAGTACCTCAGTTGGCAACAAAATTTTCCTTATCTCATACCATATTTGTCTCCTAGGCATCCCTGGGGAAGATTTCATTCACAGTGGACATTTGGACTGACAGTGTACTCCAACTGTACTTAGCCATCACTGCCCACTGGATACAGCGATGAGGGGATGGATCCCTGATCCTTCATGCTGATCTAATTGCATTCCATCATCTTCCTGGAAGTCATGATGGGAAGTCCATATGTGTGGCCACAAAACAAGCTTGGACGGAGGGAGAGTCGGGCCTTGGCTTTTTACTGCACAAATCCGAGGTCATTGGGGGTGACTTTTTACTGGCCAAGCCAACGGGAGGTAGTGAGAAAGGATTCCGGCTTTTTTACTGGCCAGAGTTCAGACCTTGGCTTTTTACCTGGCACAGCATCTGGTGCCGGTTTAACTGCCACGCCGCTTTTTACTGGTGGAAGGTTCGGGGGCTTTTTTACTTGGCCCAAGGGTCAAGCCTTGGCTTTTTTTAACTGGCAACAAATTGTGCCTTAGTGCAGTTTTTTATGCCACGCTGCCTTTTACTGGCAGACCTCGTGTCTCGAGTGAGGGTTTTAGTGGTTTTTCCTGCCGCTGTGTTTTTACTGCACTCCACAATGCCCATGGGCCATAACCTAATGAGCGACGGTGCTCGGCGGAAGCGTACGCCACATGTAGAAGAAACATGAGTATGTAACATTATGTAATCAAGCCTATATCCGTCTCAAACAGAGAGTGATCAACCATCGAAGCGAACCAACCCATTTGAATAAACAGAAACACAGTCTCCTATCTACACACTGGCTGAACCAGATTTTGATTTGACAGTCATCGGAGCTCCCAACCCTTCTTCTATAGCAGGTATGTGGTTCTCGGGCTCTCATTTGGTGCGTCCTCGTCTGTCATGATGTTGTTTGGCACGCCCTCTATTGGTGCGTCCTCGTGTGACGCATTGCCATTTGGCATGTTGCCGTCTGGGCCCTCGTTGTTTCGTGGGCTTTTGTTGTACTGTAGAAAAGATCTTGAGCTAGAATAATAGAAAATGTGTTAGTAAAAGAAGTCCAAAGCAGTGCAAAAAGAGCAGCTTTTGCTGCTCTTTTTGTGCCGCCGTATCTATGGGGGGGGAACTCACCTTGCATAGGACCACACACCGCGGGTGTGTGGTTCCTGGGGCCCTCATTTGGCGTGTTGCCGTTTGGGATATCTTAACCTAGGATAACGAGCAAAGTGTTAGGTAAAAGTAATACTTGTGCAAAAAGAGCAGGGACTGCTCATTTTGCGCGTTTGTAGCTATTGAAAAAAATACATACTTTATATCGCCACACACCCGCCGCAGCGGGTGTGTGGCTCCTGATTCTCCTGCTCTTCTGGTCCATGGCTTCATGCACACGTCATCACTCGTTTGTTACCACATTGGCCCATAATCGTGCACGGGGTCTTGTTGGTGGTGTACTCGTGGATTTGCCGGTTGGTTTGGGCTCGCATTCAGGATCTAAAAAAATTAATATGTTAGTCAGGCATTAAAGCCGCGCAAAAAGAGCAGCTTACGCTGCTCTTTTTGTGCGGCTGTATCTACTGGGGGGGGGGGACTCACCATATATAGTGCCACACACCCACCGCAGCAGGTGTGTGGTTCCTGGGGCCACACGTTGGGCACGTTCTCATCTATCGCGTGTTCGACGCGTTGGTGTCTGTCGCGTTCTTTTTTGGCACATTGCCATTTTGGCATGTTATCGTTTGGCGTGTCACTGTTTGGTGTATCGTTGTTTGGGCCCTTGTCGTTTCGCGGGGTTTCATCAGGCCTCAGACCAGGTCATGATCTAGAATAATAAAAGTACGTTAGTAAGAGTATTCAAAGTAGCACAAAAAGAGCAGCTTTCACTGCTCTTTTTGCGCTGTTGTATCTACTACAATAAAAAAAACTCACCTTGTGACCACACCCGCCACTGTGGGTGTGTGGTTGTTGCTTGCCTTTCTAGGCGGTACATGGGCGGTTGTAAGAAAGAACATAACTCAACACCGGCAAATGCCGGCACCTCAAAAGCGCCCAAGTCCTGGCGCCATGAGCATAATACAAATTAATAGGAAGGATCTAGACATGCAATCAATATTATATAATAAATATTTGTCCAAAAAATGGGAAGAAGATGATGATAATCAGGCAGAGCTCAATAAGCCACGATATGCCTAATTGCAAAGAGGATTAGGCCATTTATATGGGTCAGAATTGGCCCAAATTTAAAGATATTGATGATATATATGCACCCTACATGGGCAACTAAGTACATTAGACGTTTCCGCCATTTTTCAAGTTTTCACACCCTCAATTCCCTATTTAGGGAATTGAGGGCGTGAAAACTTGAAAAATGGCAGAAACATCTAATGTACTTAGTTGCCCATGTAGGGTGCATATATATCATCAATATCTTTAAATTTGGGCCAATTCTGACCCATAGAAATGGCCTAATCCTCTTGGCAATTAGGCATATCGTGGCTTATTGAGCTCTGCCTGATTATCATCATCTTCTTCCCATTTTTTGGACAAATATTTATTATATAATATTGATTGCATGTCTAGATCCTTCCTATTAATTTGTATTATGCTCATGGCGCCAGGACTTGGGCGCTTTTGAGGTGCCGGCATTTGCCGGTGTTGAGTTATGTTCTTTCTTACAACCGCCCATGTACCGCCTAGAAAGGCAAGCAACGACCACACACCCACAGTGGCAGGTGTGTGGTCACAAGGTGAGTTTTTTTTATCGTAGTAGATACAACAGCGCAAAAAGAGCAGCGAAAGCTGCTCTTTTTGCTGCTTTGAATTTCTTTACTGACCACTTTAATTTCTCTAGGTCATAGCCAGGTCCCAGGCACCAAACGTAATCCCACCAAACAACGAGACTCGACCCACCAGGGCCCAAACGGCAACATGGGAACTGAAAACACCCCCAAATGAGGCCACGCCAAACAAAATGGCGCCAAACAAAACCACGCCCAGCGCACATGCAACACGACGCGAACGTGAGAGCTGGCTATGCGCCAATCAAGTGGCCACGTGAACCACACACCCACTGTGGCAGGTGTGTGGTTCTATAAGGTAAGTGCACCCCCAACGGCGCAAAAAGAGCAGCAAATGCTGCTCTTTTTGCACTGGTTTTAATTTTTAGCTAATGCATTTATTACTCTAGGTGATCACCTGAACCACGAACACCAAATTGAAGACCTGCCGAACAAAGCCCCCCCCCTCCCGAAAATGACAACGCACCCGCCAAACGAATGCCACAAATGCGACCCACCAAAACAGCAAATACTGAACGAAATCCGCCAATGACGACCAACCAAGGAACACCCACCAGACAAAACCCAGGAATGGGGATGGACAACGCAAAGGCACGGAACCCCCAGACAAACCACACACCCGCTGTGGAAGATAAAAACATCCAGTATCAGAAAGTGTGAATATCCATTGATCCCAGCCATTGGAATGATCATGTGACCTATTACAAAATCAATTACGGCTATGCACAGAAATCGAATTCGTTCTATAACTCCGTCAGTTTTGATCGGAGAGGTACGCCCATATAACTCTCAGAAAGCCACGATTCATACCTTTCGAATGGTACCAAACACAAGTTGAACGGCCCAGAAATGCACTCTCCAGACCAATATTACTGTCAAAATCCGGGATTTTCAGTAAAAAATGAATTTCTCCGTCAGTTCGCATCCAATCCTCTCGGAACAACCGCGCCTGGAAGATATAAAAATTCCGCATCCAACAGTACTGAGCACGTGAAGAACAGATCAAAACTGACCTCTACAGAACAATATTACTATCAGAATCAACACCCATCAGTAAAAAACGAATTTCTCTGTCAGTTTACACCGGATCTGCTCGGAACCACCACGCCCAGAAAGCTGTTAAAAATCCGCATCGAATGATACCAAGAACGTCTATTACGGATGTAAACTGTTGTTTCTGCATCAAATCCCATCACCATGCACTTGTCCCTTTTATAACCAGTAACAAAAACACCTTAACCACCGGACTATGCTCAGATTAATCTCCAAGAACCGGAGATGTCCGTTTAATGTTCGTTCCCTGAGCCCCAAACACACATCACAAGATCAGTGGACATCATGTCCAACCAAACTCCACAGCTCAGCAATTAGTGACATCATTCCCTTTATGAATCCTTTTTGTTCCTCTTTATGAATGACATCACTATGACTTCACTATGACATCACACTCTATGGATGACTCAGCTATGACCGCATTATGACATCATTTCTTTATTACTCTTTTGTTCTACTCCACTATGACTCCCCATGACATCACTATGATCTCATAGCTTTATTACTCTTTGTTCTTGCTCCATGCACAGCCACCTTCAGATAGGTATATAAGCTAGCAGTATTTCTTGTTCCCCCCATCTCCTCACTCTGGAAATCAACCACTGTCAACTACTGTCTACCATTCTGCTTAATATCTAAAGAACCGTCTATCTAAAGCCATCTGGAGCTAAGTCATCTTCAAGGTTGTTGAGACCAAGCTACTGGAAGCCATCTATGCAAAATACTGAAGCCAAGGATGTTGCAGAACCTAAGGTTAGAGTTGCTGGACATCCAAGGAAAAGGTAAGCATAATGAAATATGAGTCAGGAAAGAAGATTGAAGCATACTAACCAAACTAACAAGCGCTGACCATTCTATAGCCACAGATATCCGCATTTTGACTAGGAGGATGTAAACAAGGACACACAAATATCAGTAAACGAACAAACGCAACACAAACACATATAAGCCTTTCCACAAGCATCCCAGACGTATAAGCCTTCCTATAAGCATCCTCCACATATAAGCCTTTCTATAAGCATTCCATACGACGTATAAGCCTTCTTATAAGCATCTACAATATATCATTGACTATTGCTAGTCCATATCACATTCCATTCTCCAATAAACACATACATATCTTGCAGAGAGTGATCAACCATCGAAGCGAACCAACCCATTTGAATAAACAGAAACACAGTCTCCTATCTACACACTGGCTGAACCAGATTTTGATTTGACAGTCATTGGAGCTCCTAACCCTTCTTCTATAGCGGTCAAGCTTGGACCGGAGGGAGAGTCGGGCTTGGCTTTTTACTGCACAAATCCGAGGTCATTGGGGTGACTTTTTACTGGTCCAAGCCAACGGGAGGTAGTGAAGATAGGATTCCGGGCTTTTTACTGGCCCAGAGTTCAGACCTTGGCTTTTTACTGGCACAAGCATCTAGGTGCGGTTTTTACTGCCACGCCGCTTTTTACTGGTGGAAGGTTCGGGCTTTTTACTGGCCCAGGGTCAGGCCTTGGCTTTTTACTGGCACAAGTGCCTAGGTGCAGTTTTTACTGCCACGCTGCTTTTTACTGGCAGACCTCGTGTCTCGAGTGAGGGTTTTAGGTGGTTTTTCCTGCCGCTGTGGTTTTTACTGCCACCTCCTACAATGCCACATGGGCCCATAACCTAATGAGCGACGGTGCTCGGCGGAAGCGTAACGCACATGTAGAAGAGAAACATGAAGTATGTACATTATGTAATCAAGCCTATATCCGTCTCAACATATATTGAGGCATGTGCCACACACAGCTGGCTGATTGCAATTGCTTCCTTGTGCAATGAGCATGTCCAACAAATGCAACCACACAGGCGGCAGGAGGTTACTGTCAAAGGTCTTATTCAGCACCTTGTTAATTGGATTGCGGCTGATGATCAAGTTTGTTGTTCTTCTTAATCACATGCAAGTATATCACTGATATCCACAGTCTGTGAATGCCATTGAGTGCCCAGAGTTTAAGACCCTTTTGCTCTACCTGTGTAATTCTTTATCAGCAAAAGATATTCCTGGCTGCACCTCCATATGAAAGGCAATTATTCAGATGTGGCGGAAGGAGTTTGAAAAGCTGAAGGGAGAGATGGCTGTAAGTACCTCAGTTGGCAACAAAATTTTCCTTATCTCATACCATATTTGTCTCCTAGGCATCCCTGGGGAAGATTTCATTCACAGTGGACATTTGGACTGACAGTGTACTCCGACTGTACTTAGCCATCACTGCCCACTGGATACAGTGATGAGGGGATGGATCCCTGATCCTTCATGCTGATCTAATTGCATTCCATCATCTTCCTGGAAGTCATGATGGGAAGTCCATATGTGTGGCCACAAAACACTTGAATGCGCAAATGTTCTTAATAAGGCATGTCTGATATTCTCGAATAGAACCTATCTAAACTAGCTTATGGATAGATTGGTTGGTGGACCCTCGATAATGCATCCAACAATGCTACTTTTATGGCTGAGCTGGAAAGGGCATTGAAAAGTGATGGCATTCTGTTCTCAGCAGAGGGAAATAGAATTCAGTAAGTAGGATCAGCAAGCTCTCCTCATCTTGAACATGATTAAAGTTGGTTCATGGCTAGGTGTTTCCCCCACATCATAAATATTTCAGTTCAGCACATCCTAGCCCTCCTAAAGACTGCCGAAGAGGGTGATATTGTGGCAAAAGTCCGTGCATTGGTCAATGCTGTCAGATCTACCAGTGATCACCGCATTGCTTTCATGGAAACCATATGAGAGGGCAACAACTCAGATGAATTCGAGAAATGAGTTCCAGAAAAAGAGCTGCTTCAGGATGTCAAAACTAGATGGGATTCATCCCACGGGATGCTAGAGAGAGCAATAGCAGCACAGCCTGTAAGTGCAATGTCCGAGTTTCTCTTTTTAAACCTCAGAGTCAGTTCCAGGCAATTAAAGCCATGCTCAGAAAGTGCAAATTTCATGAACTTCAAAGTAAAAATCTCAGTGATGAGCAGTGGAACTTGGCAGATAAGATACATGAGATATTATCAGTGAGTTCCTACACCAGTCATTGTTCAAATTCTGATTATCTCTATAGTTCCCCATTCCATTCAACAGCTAATGTTGGGTGAGGCCACTCCCATCCTAAGTGGAGTTTTGCCCACCTTCCAGCAGCTTCAAAACTGCTGGGAAGATCATGCTGCTAAACAACATGATATTAGTCAGTATGTGTATGAGGGAATGGAATGGCTGAATAAGTATCATGATAAGGTGGGGAAGAGCCCTACATATGTGATTTCCATGGGTACATCTGGCTCCCACCCCTCTACTCATGGAACCTTGTCTGACCATGCTCTTTTCGTACCCACTTCCCATGCATCCTACCTCATCTGGCATTCTACAACTCATCTGGACCTCATCTGGCCTTGTTCAACCTCATCCAGCCTTGTGTGACCTCATCTGGCCTCATCCAACCTTGCCTGGCCTTGTCCAACCTTGCCTGGCCTCATCCAACCTTGCCTGTCCTTGTCCAACCTTGTCCGGCCTCATGTGACCTCATCCGGCCTCATCCAACCTCATCTGGCCTCACAAAACCTCATCTGGCCTTTATCTGGCCTCATACAATCCTTGTCCACACCCATATGACCCTTATCCATCATACAACTTCATCTGACCTCACACAACCACTTCTCTATTTGACAACCTCAATCTTTTTGCACAGTTATCAATCCAGCAATTAAGTTCAGCTTCATCAACAAGAATTGGTCTGTTATAGAGCAAGAAATAGCAGTAGGATGGGTTAAAGATGAGGTTAGTGATACCACTATGTCTTCAGATCCTCATATTACTAATTCTGAGCAGCTCAAAAAGTACAGGTTCCTATCCTCTAGTGTCACACCTCCATTGGCTGTGGCATCAGTGACCATGCTCTCTGAAGCCGCATGAATCAAGCTTGGACTTGTCAATGATGATGATGAAGAAGATGGAGAAATGAGTGTGGACAATGAGTTTACTGCTTATGTAACATCATGATGTACTACTTTGGACTGACTGATGATGCTTTTCTGGCAGGTGCATTATTTAACCTCTTTGATTTCGATTTTCTTTTTGACACTGCCATTTTAGAAGCATGAGCTTACATCTCCCACATGGTTTCAACTTGCCATGGATTATCTACCAATTCAAGGATCTGCTGTTCACTGTGAACATGTGTTTTCCTCTAGCTCCGAGACCATGACCAAGAGGCATAATCATATGAAGCCAGAGTTGATGGAGGCCTTACAGATGTTGAAATTCATGCTGAAGAAGAAGCAGCTGGATTTTATGGCAGGTCTCAAGACACTGCCTGTGGACTTGACTGATGATCCTGAGGATGTACAGCACAATTCCCTTCACAATATTTTGCAAGCTGAAGGTTCTGACTTGGAGGATTTGCTTGAGAAAGTACTTGGCAATGATTAAGACATGCTTGGATTTTGTATATACAATAAGTGACTTAAGTCGACTTGAGTCAAAGTCAAGTCATGAAATTTGAATTGACTTCGGAGATAAGTCGAAGTCAACGGAAGTCACATGGAGTCACCCAAAGTCAAGCTGAAGTTGAACCAAGCAGAGTCATGGCAACACTATCTCTAAGTCATGGTATTGCATTCACAGATTCTAACCCTGTACTCAGAGCCCTTAAGCATGTTCACTAGTGTCAGACTCCTTCCCAATCATCATTCTGGTTTCCCCGATGTATAGTAGACAAATCCTAAGTCTGAGTCTTTGATCTGAATTACATAATGTGTTATAAAATAACAATGGAAATTAAGGAAAACTGGATCATCTATAGTCTCCCCAGGCAGACATCATGCTAGTCTCATTACCAGACTGTCTGTGACGGTCTGGTCAAATGGGACTTCCTGTTGAATGGTGCAACATACTTCTGGTGCAGCCAATCATAAGAGGGGGGTGTTTGTTGATCCTTCCGCAACCAGATGCAAATACTGTTGCTACAATGCAACTCAATGCCAAGACCCTTAGTGGCCTAAAACCTCAAAAAAATCAAATTGTGAATTTGGTCCTAGACAGTTAGTCAAATTTGTTGGAGTGAGCAGATACGGAAGTGACTGGATATGACATTGGAGACAAGCGTGACCCCTAGGGGGCTATGCAAACAGCACGGATCTTGTAGATAGGTTTCACCGGCAATTTTTTCCTTGCCGCCATCATTGGACTTTTACTTCATCTTTACCCCATATTTTACCCCATCTTATGTGTTTCTGTGCCTCATGTAAATAGTATAAAGGATGGGCTTGAGCCCACATAAATCTTAAGGACTTTTCTCTGTGTGTGTTCTTCCCACCACCTGTTTAATTCACCTGGGCGACTTGAGTCTTGCCAGTCTACCAAATTTGTCCTCACCCACTTAGTAATCAGGGGGAGTTCTTCTTGTGTGAATACCATAACTCTCACTAGGTTATGGGCCCATCGCTGCTCTCTTAAAGAAACATATTTACCCCCTATTTTTCTCACAACTAGAAAAGATCACTATGAGTGACAAATTCAAGATTCAGGTTATGAAATTGGCAGCAGACGGTATGGACTGGGTCACATACCATGACTGGATTATGTGGGCCCTTGATGTGAAAGGGCTCCTTGAGCACCTTACAAGTGATGCGATTATGTCAGACTATAGCACTGTCGGTACAGTTGATGGACTTATGCTGGAGGCTCAATGGAAGAAGGACGAGGCCATGGTTAAGCAACTTGTGGCCGGCTCGGTCCCCGATACAGTGTTCAGCCAGATTAAGGCTGGACTAAAGGCCAAGGAGGTCTGGGATCAGCTCTGGGCTTTATATGAAGGATGGTTGAAGTTAATTTTGGTTGACTTATGAAAGTGATTACAGAATACTTGCTGCAGCACAGATGATGATGTCTGTGCGCACTTTGACAAATTGGCCAATCTTAAAGAGCAGTTGGCAGCCATGGGTGCCACTATTCTGGATGAAGAATATGGAAACATTCTATTGGGATCACTCCCCAACTCATACAATAATACAATAAATTCGATTATGGCCACTGCAGATCTCAGTGGCAAGTCTATTATGCTGACTCTGGTAATCTGCCTCGTGACAGATGAGTATGACCAGTGAACCCTGAAGAAGGGGAAGTCCAAATCAAATAACGATGAGGCCTTCCATGCCAATGGGCAAAGGAAGAGCAAGAAGGATGTTGAGTGCTTCAATTGCCACTGAAAGGGACACTTCAAAGCAGACTGTTGGGCAAAAGGGGGAGGAAAGGAAGGCCAGGGACCCCATGGATTGCCAAACTCTAGGACGGGTGCTAAGGAAAGCACCTCAGCAGCTGCACATGCCAACATTGAGGCATGGGCAACAATCGAGGCCATTGGGCCACAGCCAGATATCGCAGCAACAATGAATGAACAGACAAAATCCCCTGCTTATGCCGAAATATACGATTCAGGGGCCACCCGACACATGTCTCCGTATAAGGAGCAATTCATTAATTACCATCCCATTGACCCTCACCCAATCCTTGCAGCTAACAACTGAGTATTCCATGTTATTGGTGCTGGCGACTTAAAGATTCAAGTGCTGAATGACGGGAAATTCACCCCAGTCATCTTGTGCGATGCCCTCCATGCTCCAGAACTTGGATTAACAGTCATTTCGATAAATTGAATTATGAAGGTGGGTCACAAAGTCCTATTTGATGGAAACTCATGCAAAATCAAAAATCCAAAAGGTGTCCTTATTGGATGCATCTCTGGTAGCGATAATGGCTATACAAAGTTGAACATGCTAATTTGGCAGCTACAATTGCACGTGAGACAGTGAAGCTCTCGGATCTTCACAGACAATTGGCCCATATTTCGGTTGATACAATATGCATGCTTATCAAAAACAATGTTATTGAGGGCATTGACTTAATTGATGACATCAAGGATTTTTCCTGCGACTCCTGTGGAGTATGCCAAGGCCACATGGAAGGCCATCAAGAAAGAGCAGACAGCCCCACTCACCTCCGCATTTGGTGAGGAAATTCACACAGATGTTTGGGGCCATCACCCCTAAATTCCTTAGGCGGGTGCTCATATTACATCACATTTACAGATGATGCCATGAGATATATGAAACTTTGGCTACTACATACAAAGGATGAGGCACTCAACACTTACAAAGACTTTGCAGCTTGGGTGAAGACACAACACAGAGTCCAAATTAAGTGGCTTTGATCTGACCATGGAGGTGAATACACAAGTCATGCATTCACAAAGTTTCTAGGGGATCAGGGCACAGAGTGCCGATTAACCACCCATGATACTCCCCAGCACAATGGAGTTAAATCACTGAATCGGTGGATTCTCAAATGAACTCACACTATGTTACATCAATCCCAATTGTTGAAAAATCTCTGGGTGAGGCTGTGAATTGGGCCATCTGGCTCAAAAACTGTACCTCTACACATGTCTTAGGCCACATGACACCACTCGAATGGCTTATGAAGGAAAAGCCAAACCTCATGAATATCCCTATTTGGGGCCAACAAGTCTGGGTTCATCAACCCGGTCAGCCACAAATGTACATCTAGTTAGATACAATGGGCCTTGCATTTAAATAGTCTAACTAGATATTTTTAGGCAGGGGCCCCTGGGGCCGGCTAACATGATTTGCATGATTCAGGCAGGGGCCCCAGGGGCCCCTGCCTCTCACCTTAGACTGGGACTTAGAGATTCTCAGACAACAGTGGACTACACCTGGCGTGATATTATACATGTGCTCCCTGGGGTCAGCAGGGTTTCACTCAGCAGTTATGTTGTGTTGTCATTGACTGGTTTATTATTTATTTATTCAAAAATTCACAAACATACCACACCTGCTTGGGCAGGCATGTGGTACTGTCCATAAAAAAATTAAAAATTAACAAAAGAAAACACTATCTAACACACCGCTTGGGCGGGTGTGTGGTACCGAGGCACGTGCATTACTTATATTTTACAGAGCCACACCCGCTATTGCGGGAGTGGGGTTCCTACAGTTTGGCGTCACTTCATTTCGTCATTTGGCATCCTGTTCGCGGATCCTGCTTTGCAGGCGAGTTATCGTTCAGGGGGGGGGCTCATTCTATGGGTCTTCATTTGTTGCTAGCCTAGAATAATAGATCATTAGTTTAAAAATTAAAACAGGCGCAAAAAGAGCAGCAGTGCTGCTCTTTTTGCGCCGTTGGGGGTGCACTTACATTATATAAAACCACACCCACTGCAGCGGGTGTGGTACGTGATTTCACCGATCATCGTGTTTGGGGGTGGGCACTCAAGGCCTGTGGGGCTGCACATTAAACGGTATACTGGGGGGGCTCGTCCGTGTCCTCGTTGGGTGAGTTTTCATGTAGGGAATGGACCTAGAACAACAAATAATAATATAATAGTAAAAAAAAGAAAACAAAGGTGCCAAAAGAGCAGCTTCTGCTGCTCTTTTGGCACTGGTGGGATTAAGACATACCTAATATTTACCACACACCCGCTTTGGTGGGTGTGTGGTACGCAGTTCCGTCAATCGTCATTTCGGGGGGTGGCTTGGGTGGCTGTGCATATTGGGGGCTCGTGCATGTGTTCGTTTGTCAGGTGGGTTTTCACATAGGGAAGGGACCTAGAACAAGAAATAATAATATATTAGTCAAAAAAAGAAAACAAAGGTGCCAAAAGAGCAGCTTTTGCTGCTCTTTTGGCACCGGTGGGGTGAGATGTACCTAATATTACCACACACCCGCTTCCGCGGGTGTGTGGTACACGCGTTCGTTGATCGTAGTTTCAGGGGTGGCTTGGGTGGTTGTGCATATTGGGGGCTCGTCCGTGTGTTCGTTCATTGGGTGGGTTTTCACAGAGGAAGAAACCTAGAACAACAAAAATAATACATTAGTAAAAAAAAAAGAAAACAGATGTGCCAAAAGAGCAGCAGAAGCTGCTCTTTTGGCACATCTGTTTTCTTTTTTTTTTACTAATGTATTATTTTCATTGTTCTAGGTTTCTTCCCTCTGTGAAAACCCACCCGACGAACGAACACACAGACAAGCCCCCAATACGTGCAACCACCCAAGCCGCCCCCCAAAACTACAATCGACAAATGCATGTACCACACACCTGCTTTGGCAGGTGTGTGGTAATATTAGGTATGTCTAATCGCACCAGTGCCAAAAGAGCAGCAGAAGCTGCTCTTTTGGCACATCTGTTTTCTTTTTTTTTTTTTACTAATGTATTATTTTCATTGTTCTAGGTTTCTTCCCTCTGTGAAAACCCACCTGAGAAACAAACACACGGACGAGCCCCCAATACACACAACCACCCAAGCCACCCCCTGAAACTACGATCAACGAACACTGTACCACACACCTGCAGAAGCAGGTGTGTGGTAAATATAGGACGTGCTCATCCCACTGGTGCCAAAAGAGCAGGCAAAAGCCTCTCTTTGGCAGCCCTGTTTCTTTTTTT
>MU128943.1:181720-232631 GCA_014904985.1 Hydnum rufescens UP504 | reverse complement strand
GGTCCGAGCAGATCTGGTGTAAACTGACAGAGAAATTCATTTTTTACTGATGGGTGTTGATTCTGATAGTAATATCATTCTGTAGAGTTCAGTTTTAATCTGTTCTTCGCATGCTCAGTACTGTTGGATGCGGATTTTTTATATCTTTCCAGGCGCAGTTGTTCTGAGAGGATTGGATGCGAACTGACGGAGAAATTTGTTTTTACTGAAAATCCTGAATTTTGACAGTAATATTGGTCTGGAGAGTGCATTTCCGGTCCGTTCGACTTGTGTTTGGTACCATTCGAAAGGTATGAATCGTGGCTTTCCGAGAGTTATATGGGCGTACCTCTCCGATCAACACTGACGGAGTTATAGAATGAATTCGATTTCTGCATGTAGCCGTAATTGATTTCGTAATAGGTCACATGATCATTCCAATGGCTGGGTTCAATGGATATTTGCATTTTCTGATACTGGATGTTTTTATCTTCCACACTGGAAGCAAATGGAATGATAGAACGCAGTCATAGGACCTGGATTAATTCATTATTCATCGCTAGTAAAGGAAATCCGAGTCAATGGTCAAAATATTTTTATTCATGTATGTGGGTGGACCAAGTAACAGTAAAGCGGACGACTGGCCACACCCCCTATTACCTACTTTACGGAAAACATCACGTGTTTCCATTCAATATTACAGATGCATCATGGTATACATTAAAATGGGGTGCAGTCCAAACCACAGAAGAATTACTAGCAATCCGCGGAATACAGTTAGCACACCGAGATGAGCATATCCAAGTGGCCTCAAGTGATGTCCTCAAAGCAAGAATTCGAAGTGCACAGGATTATGCCAAATGAAATGAAAATATATTAGTAAATGGAAATTATTCACTGGGGACAATCGTGCTGGTATTTAATTCTGTATTACTAATGCAACATGGATGAAAGGGGGAAATACGGTGGATTGGACCATACAGGGTTCGGCATCATCACCCTCGCGGATCCTATCAACTTGAAGAATTGGATGGAACCCTAATCAACGGAATATTCGCTGGAAACCGATTAAAAAAATATCATATGTGTGACAATATAGCCATAATGGACGGCATTGGCAATGAGAGCCACAGCGCCATAGAAGAAGGATCAATTCAAGAAAATACACAAAAATACACAAAAAATACAGGACATGCAATGACGTTCAACAGGGATATTATTATCAAGAAACAACGACCACCGGTATCCCTCAGACCAGAAAACCAATTAAGTAGCTATCTTTGGCCACCGCCGAGAGCCACAGATTCGTGGGGCTATTGGGAAGACAAATTAGTGGAGTGGAGGCAATGGAACATTCTTCAAGAAATTCTAGGAAGTCACACGGAAGAACCCCAAATCACTGAATCTTATTGTGAGTCATCTGAAGAAAATCTAGATATGGAAATTTAAGTCTTAAAAAGGAAATCCCTGAAATTATTTCAACTAAAGCCACATCATGAATTTATTGGTAACCATACGGATCTGAGATCACTCCAACGACGTGGGACTAAGAAAATCCTGTGATTGTCACCCTGGGGCCATGAGGCATTGAGTCGCGGAATGTGCCGTACCCACAAAAGTCGACACTACTGCCTTTAAAAAGAAGACCACACCGCAAAATCAACGTCCCTCTGTCCACATCCTCCTTCCATGATGCCTAGATAATCACAACTGTTGACAATCACCTCCTCTTGCTTCTCCTTAACTTAAATCACATAAATTATCACTTATCGCTTTCTCTTTTTCTTTTCTATCAGTCCACTCGTATCTATGAACAACACTTTGCACAATGACCTAAGGATGACTCCACCGGGTAGTTATCGTCTGATTTCGCTTAGAACTTCTGTCCCACGACAAAAAACGAGTCATCAAGCTCAGGCACAGGTGAGGACGATGGGTATAAAAGCACAGACCATCCGCTAACAAAAGCACCAGCTGACCATCATCTGGACGACTTCACATCAGCCAATCATCATCTGAACTATTCCACAATCTCCACTATGTCCAACTCAGCCTCGCTTGACCTCACTGCAACCTCGACTCCCGACTACACATTCCAGTATATCAATACGCCTGCTCCTTCGCCTGTGCCTCCTATGCAGCTAACCAAACTCAAGCTTGGTGATGATACCTTCTTCAGCTCCTTGCCAAAGGAGAAAGATGAGATAGACGAGGTACGAAACTCAGCATCTACAGATTGGCACGCTGTTAATGTCTCCCAGAGCTTTTGGCCTGATTCAGTCAACCCGTCTTCGCATCAAATTGTAAAAATGTACAATAACGACGAACAGTCCAAAACTAGTCAACCTGTAGGCCTTAATACCCAGTTAACGATTGACCCACGTCTCACACTATACCATCAGATCCCCAACCCACGCATTAAATTTATCCAGTCTATTTTATTGGGCCCTGACTATCTTATATCCCAACAAGAGATCAAACAGGATCAAAATATAAAAAGGAACATAGAAGACCAACCGGTAGATGCTGAAGCTCAACATGCCATCAACTCGCAACTTCTGACATCAACCCAGACCCGGATCCCTCTCAGATCATTCGCGCCAGGTACTACTATATCAGATCTGTTCGCATTGCGACAGGAAGCTGACTCGAATCGCAATCCCAAGGAAAAGACTGCGAATCAGGCTAGGTCCCCGACTGATCAGCAATTACATGATATATTCCACTCCTCCACTGACTCACTGACTTCAAACTCTTCTCACCCATCATCCTGCCTCTCATCCCACTTATCATACTCCTCAAAACTTCCTCCGTGCACTCCTCGCAACTTTTATAAGTGACCAATCAGTATCCCATGGCCCAGCAAAAATGCAAACTCATACCATGCATGGCCATCGTACAGACAGGCAATTGTGGATCATGAGCGCAATGCTGCGCAGTGATTAGACGATGTTCGACGAGAGTATGAAGATAAGCGTAACGAGGTCGTAAAGCAGCATGCGGACCTTCTTGACCAATTAAGTCGCACGGTCGCCAATCACAATATGCAAATCGATTCTCTCACGCTGCCTCTTGCACTTCTTTCATCCACTTTACATCAACGAGAAGCTGACCTCAAAACGAGATCCAAAATACTTGACAATCGCAATACCAAGTTAGCTCGTGATGAGGAATGCGTTGCTAACTGGCGCAACTGCCTTCTCTATCCTTTGGCATATCATCATGTATTGCAGACTGACAGACTATCCTGCATTTTTATCCAGGCAGCTGATATCATATGACAACACCATCGACTAGATACGCCATCCTCAGCCTTTGCTCTCCATCGTCGTATTGCTCCCGTGATATCCCAGCTTGCATCATCTCTTCGTGAAATGGACGAGTCCTTTCTGACAATCGTACCCGATGATCGAGCAGTCCTTTACTATACTAGGCACGTTTGCAATATACAATATGACGTCCGAGACAATGAATGGGCTGAGTTCAAGAAAAACCCGGCTGCTCCCTATGAGCTCACAGACCTCCCATCCAACCCAGCTACTGAAGACTCCGATGTCGATTCAAACAGGTGGTAGCCCAATGTCATGTACCTATTTACCTCTTTCTGGCTTTACAATAGCAAAACTCATGAATTCTACATCAGACTCAAAAAGCACCAACATCAACTGAACTCGCATTCCATATCTTGTGCCTTGTACCCTCGCATCCCATATCTTGTACCCTCGCGCCTCGTATCTCGCGCCTCGTACTTTCACACCTCGTACTTTCGTGCCTCGTATCTCGCGTGTCTTTCACCAAGGATTCCTACTTCTCTTTTCTTCAAATACATCCTGTGCTTCATCCCGATGTCCCACTCCCCTTATGTACTCAAGTTCCAATGTACCAAATATGTCGCCTGTTGGCCAAAGGAAAACCTTTATTTTCTCTAAGTTCTCTGTTTATTATATGAGCTCACCTGAAAACTGCTGCTAGTAAAATCTAAAATCTTCTATTCCTCCAGACTCCTACCCATTCATTCAGCAGATGCCTCATTTCTCCGAGAAATAACCGAAAAAGAGAAATGAGTTATCTTGCCAAACAACTGGCACAACTTGTGTTGTGCCTTGTTGTTTCCAAGAATTTATTGACTCTCGTCTCAAGGAAAGGGTTGTTTGTGAAGTACTCCAGAGGTACCAATCCTTAGGTATAAGCATGCAAATATAATGTAATACATGGAATTGAGGAACAGATGATAAAATTGGAAGGGACTACAAACTGAACCAAGCCTACACTACAGCAAGTTTTAGTTTGACCTGCTCGGTACACCTGCATTCTTTTTGTTGACATCAGTATTCACATGGCACCTGAATACTGATGTCAACAAAGAGAACACAGGTGTACTGAGCAGGTCAAACTAAAACTTGCTGTAGTGTAGGCTTGGTTCAGTTTGTAGTCCCTTCCAATTTTATCATCTGTTCCTCAATTCCATGTATTACATTATATTTGCATGCTTATACCTAAGGATTGGTACCTCTGGAGTACTTCACAAACAACCCTTTCCTTGAGACAAGAGTCGATAAATTCTCAGAAACAACAAGGCACAACACAAGTTGTGCCAGTCGTTCGGCAAGATAACTCATTTCTCTTTTTCGGTTATTTCTGGAGAAATGAGGTATCTGCCGAATGAATGGGTAGGAGTCTGCTATTCCTCCCCTTTAAAAATGTGTTTGATTTTGCCTAAGGTCTTTTGGACTTAGCCAAAAAAAAATATATATATATATATATCAACCAAAGACCAAAGTCAAAACTCAACAAGTTATGGCCCATATAGCCTGAACCAAGCCCGTAAAAAGCACCAAGAATTAACCAACAAACAATTAGAAATATGCTGAATCCGAACCCGAATCAAACACCCTGAAAATATAAAAGACCCTGTTGAATCCAGACCTTCTCAAGCCACCTATAAAAAGCACCTCTAACACAAATTCTCCCCCCCTTATTCCATCTCCACGACTCTAAAAAACATATGTTAACAAAATTTCTAAAGCTCACACAATGCTTACTTAAAAAGGGGTAGAATGTCATCCATTATGCCTACCAATATCCTCACCAACGGCTTCCCGGAAATCCATACCGAACCTACACCCGATCTTGATGACATACAAATCCCGGACAAGATAGACTGGCACTTTGTACAATTCACACAACATGTCAGAGACCGCAACGATCCAATTCTCAAAATCAATATCGGACGAATGGGTTACTTTTGCCCCAGCACAACAAATGCAGTCCAAACATATACGCTTGCCCGCATCGAGTCATACTGCATAATTCGAGACCACTCTGAAGGCGATGATTTTCATGTGAAGGTGCAGATAAGGCTCATTGTGTTTGGAAATGTTGATAGAGATGCGGTCAACCTTCCTACTTTTGTTCACCTCCCTCCCATATAAATCCACATCATGAATCACCTCCATAAATATTCAAGTGAAATATTTTCATGGAAACACTCGAATAAATGAAAAACACCATAAAAGGAAAGCATGAAATTACAAATCTAATCACATGTATAAAATCAAACATAAAAGCCATCAAAAATGCGGACCTAACACCTTCATCCACAAATCCTAAAACCTTTCTATTACAACCTCAAAAGCCATGAACTCTACCAGTATGTATAAACAACGATCATTGAAGACACTTATTAAGAATCAAGAAACCCAGAGGATGTTGAAAATTCGGATGAAGATTCAACTTCAAGTGCCGATCAACTGTCTCTTTCATGCCAGGATTTCGTGACAATGGAGGAAACAGAAATCAGCATGGGAATGTTCATAACCGATCGCAACTCGCACTACCTATCACTGCATGTAGGAGAATTTGGTGTATTCTATCCCAATATCGAAAGCAACACCGACCACTTCTATTATGCCTACTTGAGCCAAATGCGAACCGAGGACTTCAGTTCAGATGGTCGTCTCTTCATTGGAATCGGCCTAGTCCTTGTGATATTTGGCGAGATGGATGATGCATGTCCAAACCCATATTTCACTCACACAATCCCTGCTGTCATATGATAATTTTCAAAAAATGAAACCTCCACCTCCTCCACTGCATTTCAATGACATTGACATATAAAAATGACAGCAAGATGCTAATGGAAACGACCCTGCTGATCAATGAAGGAATCCGAACTCATGGGAAGCCTAAGCCAAATTAAAGGTTGACACATGATCACAGACCTACGGATGCAAAAATGACATACAAGCAAATCGAACGACTATCCCCAAGGTACGAATCAAAAGTGTTCATCATGCCATTGGAACTTCACATGATCATTTACCGGCAATTTGACTATCTCTATCCTGAACCATTCACCCACCTCGAATCCCATATGATCATCCGTTATTTCCCAAATCCCCAAGTCGCATTTGATGGCATTATAAAGACAAAAAGAGTCGATTGGACAATGTACAAGTTCGGAGAACCATTCAACAATCGACCCTCATTACATCACAACCTCGAAATTGAATTTGTCCTTCTCCTCCGTGTTCCAGAGAACATATCTGTGCCTCATTGAACCTTCTCCACAGATTCTCTTGACCTCCATCTAAACAATGTAATCCAAAGTGGGTGTTCACTTGATAATCCAAGACTTATACAAAGAAAAACCTATTGAAAACGCGGATATTAAAAGATCCATACCCGACAATAAGCGACTTCTATCACCAAATTCGAAGTATAAACTTGCAGGAGATTTCGCTTTGGTTTGAAGGGTGGAAATGGTGGTATTACACAAGGAAAGGCAACTCAGGCTCAGTTGTATAAGTCAGGAAAAGATAAAAGACATTGCAAGGGGCTGCAATTAAAAGTGTTCACCATCTGTGGAAGATAAAAACATCCAGTATCAGAAAATGCGAATATCCATTGATCCCAGCCATTGGAATGATCATGTGACCTATTACGAAATCAATTACGGCTATGCGCAGAAATCGAATTCGTTCTATAACTCCGTCAGTTTTGATCGGAGAGGTACGCCCATATAACTCTCGGAAAGCTACAATTCATACCTTTCGAATGGTACAAACACAAGTCGAACGGACCAGAAATGCACTCTCCAGACCAATATTACTGTCAAAATTCAGGATTTTCAGTAAAAAACAAATTTCTCCGTCAGTTCGCATTCAATCCTCTCGGAACAACCGCGCCTGGAAAGATATAAAAAATCCGCATCCAACGGTACTGAGCATGCGAAGAACAGATTAAAACTGAACTCTACAGAACAATATTACTATCAGAATCAACACCCATCAGTAAAAAATGAATTTCTCTGTCAGTTTACACCGGATCTGCTCGGAACCACCACGCCCAGAAAGCTGTTAAAAATCCGCATTGAATGATACCAAGAACGTCTATTACGGATGTAAACTGTTGTTTCTGCATCGAATCCCATCCCATGCACTTGTCCCCATTATCAACCAGCAACAAAAACATCTTAACCACTGGACTACAAATAAATTAATCTCCAAGAACTTGGAAATATCCTTTGATTTCATCTTCCATTGCCACAAATAACTTCTAGAACCTCACAGATAAGAAAGATAACACTCCCTTGACTACCCTTTTGTTTTTGTTCTGTTTATGAATGACTCACCCTCCTTGCAACCACTTTATGAAAGATAACACCTTCTTAGCAACCCTTTTGTTCTGTTCATGAATGACTCACCTATCTTGCAACCACTTTATGAATGACTCACCCTCCTTGACAACCCTATTGTTCTCACATATGACTCACCTAGGAGTGAGTCATATTCTTTAAACACAGCCACCTTCAGAAAGGTATAAAAGCTGGTAGATTTTCCTGTATCCCCCATCATCTTCTCACTACTGGAATATACTACTGTCTACAAATCTGCTTGCATCTTAAGAGAGTACTGATCTAAAAGCCATCTGGAGCTAAGTCATATACAAGGTTGTTAAGACTAAGTCACTGAAGCCCTCTATGCGAAATACTGAGCCAAGGATAGTTGCAGGACCTAAGGTTAGAGTTGCCGGACATCCAAGGAAAGGTGAGTAAAAACAAAGTTAAGTCAGAAGAAGAAAGAAACACATTGACATACTAAATCAAGCTTAAACTAGTCTAGAGCCCTCTTTAGAATCCGCATTTTGACCAGGAGGACACAAATAGGTACCCACAAATAGCAGTAAACAGTTCAACACAACATGTATAAGCCTTTCACAAGCATCCCATGATATATCATTGACTATAGCTAGTCCATACCACAATCTTATCCTCCACTGAATACCATACCTAACTTGTTAGAGAGTGATCAACCATCAGAGCGAACCAGCCCATTGAATAAAAACAGAAATACAGTCTCCCATCTACACACTGGCTGAACCAGAGTTTGATTTGACAGTCATCGGAGCTCCCAATCCTTCTTCTATACCGGATGGCAGAAGGAGACAAATGGAAAGCAGCATTCCAGATGAACCGAGGACTGTTCGAACCATTGGTAATGTTCTTCGGACTTTGCAACTCCCCCAGGACGTTCCAGAACATGATCAATGATGTCCTCAGGGAATGGATCGACAATGGAGTATGCATTGTGTACCTGGATGACATCTTATGCTTTGCCAAGACTTGAGAAGAGTATGTCCGAGGAGTCTGAGGCATCCTACAGACCCTCTGGGAAAACAAACTCTTCCTGAAACTGGAAAAGTGTGAGTTCTTCCAAGATCGGATCAAATACCTGGGGATGATATTCACGCTGGACCATGTGGAGATGGACCCTGTCAAAGTTGGAGGCGTAACAGACTGGCCGGAGCCCAAAAACCTGAAAGAAACACAGTCATTCTTAGGGTTCATTAACTTCTACCAACAATTCATTCAGGATTTCGCCAAAGTTGCCAGACCTCTAAATGACCTCACCCAGAAAGATACACCCTTCTGGTGGACTGATGCAGAACGTAATGCCTTCCTCAAACTGAAAGCCTTCGTCACCTCCGCACCGATCCTGGTGTTTCCCTCTGAGTCCAGACACTTCTGAGTGGAAGCAGATGCCTCCGGGTATGCAACAGGAGCTGTACTCTCCCAACTCCAAGATGATGGGAAGTGGCACCCCATGGGCTTCTTGTCAAAAAGCTTATCCGAGGCCGAGAGAAACTATGACATCTATGACAAGGAGCTCTTAGCCATCATCCGGGCCTTAGAAGCTTGGAGACACTACCTCGAAGGTTCCCCTCACTTGGTCAAGATCTTGACGGACCACCAGAACCTCCAGTACTTCTGGTCTGCCCAGAAGTTGAACCAGAGGCAAGCCCAGTGGAGCATATTCCTCTCTCAGTTCAACTTCACCCTCCAACACCATTCTGGGACACAATCCAGGAAGCCTGACGCCCTCTCATGCTGGTCAGACCATCCATGTGGGGACTCTGACAATTCCGATGTGGTGCTCCTGAAACCGGCCGCCTTCCAGACACGGGCCACCGACTCCCCAGAGGTTGTCACAGTCAAAGGGCCCAGCCGGAGCCTGATGGCACGGATTAAAAGGGCAATGGAGATTGATGATAAAGTGGTCCAGATTGTTAAGGAGCTGAATGGGGATGGACCGAAGACACACCTCAAGGATTGGGAATTCCATGGCTCCACAGTTCTCTACCAAGGCTGCATATATGTCCTGTTGGACCCAAAACTCTGTCATGACCTCATGCACGAGCACCATGATACTCCGACCACAGGTCACCCCGGATGGTGGAAGACGTATGAGCTGGTGTCCCACCACTACTGGTGGCCAGGGATGTCTCGATACATTGCGACCTATGTCTCTGCCTGTGACACTTGCAACTGGATGAAAACCTTCCCCTCCAAGCCATCCAGAACACTCCACCCCAACCCTGTGCTGGACCATCGATGGCAGGTCATATCCATGGACATGATCACAGAACTCCCGGAATCACATGGATTTGACAGCATGATGATCATCATTGACCGATTATCCAAATGAATCCATGCAATGCCCACAACCACCACAGTCGATTCTGCCAGGGTCGCCCATCTGTTCCGAGACAACGTGTGGAGACTATGGATGCTGTGGTTCAGGTTTAAACCTGTGGAACCTGAGTTTAAACCTGAACCTGACCCAGGTCAGGTTCCATTGGGGTCAGGTTTCATTTCATTTTCTTCAGGTCAGGTTCAGGTTTTGCCCTTGCCCTGAATCCAAAAACCGGTCTGAAACCAGGTTTAAACCTGAACCTGAAAGGTAGGGTGTAGGTTCCATTCCATGTAAATTGACCACTATCCTGGCACCAAATCTGGCAATTTACACATGTGACTATAGTTCTGGAGTCAGAAGTCACATGACTTGGCCATCAAATGAGGTAATTGGTGCAGGTCACAAGTCACATGACAGAATGTAGTGACTAAATACTATCTCCAGAAGATGTGTGAGCAGTAAATTGAAGTGAAAGGGGGCTAGGAAGGAGATGTGGATCTAAAGCAGGATGTAAAGGGAGTGGCAGAGGCAGAGACTTGAGCAGGGGGTCTAGATATTCTGTAGTACCCCCTGAAAATGTTGGCTTCCCTCATACCTCAGGTTTCAGGTTTAAACCTGAACCTGACCTGAATGAGACCGAACCTCAGGTCAGGTTCAGGTTTTGCCCTCATGGGTGATTTTGGAACCTGGTCAGGTTTAGGTTTTGCCCAAATTGGGCAAAACCTGACCAAAACCTGACTGTGGCAACCATAGTGGAGACATCACGGCCTTCTGGAAACCATTATCAGTGACCAAGGCACCACCTTCACTTCCAAGTTCATGAAGGAGCTGAACTCACTCCTTGGCATTAAGGCAAATTTCTCGACAGCATTCCACCCCCAGACGGATGGACAGACAGAGCATGTCAACCAGGAAATTGAGCAATACCTCCGGATCTTTGTTAACCACCAGCAGAATGACTGGGCGGAATGGCTCCCTATTGCGGAATTCGCATATAACAACTGGGTGCACTCCTCTACACGCCAGACCCCATTCCAGCTGGACTCCGGACAGGACCCTCACCTTGGCACTGAACCAGTCTGTGCTGGGATGATTGAAGCCACCTCGGACTTCATCACTCGGATGCGGAAGGCTACGGATGAAGCCCAGGCCGCCTTATGGAGGGCTGCAGAAGACATGGCATGCTTCTATGATGCCCACTGCACGGACGCTCCAGAATACACAATTGGCGACCAAGTTTGGCTAGATGCACGCGACATCTCCACTGACCACCCCACCAAAAAACTCTCCGACAAATGGCTTGGACCCTATAAGGTTGATAAAGTCATCTCCCGCTCTGCCATCTGCCTCAAACTCCCTGCCTCCATGCGTATCCACCCAGTGTTCCATGTGTCTAAACTCTGCCCCTTCCGACTGGACCCAATTGCAGAGTGCACAGCTCACCCCCCACCACCCCCAATCTTATGAGGAGGTGAAGAGGAGTATGAAGTTGAGCGAATCGAGAATTCCAGGTATTTCCGCCAGAAACTCCAGTACCTAGTGAAGTGGAAGGGGTACCTGGCTTCCGACAATGAGTGGGTCCCCGACACCAATCTGGAAAACACCCCAGAGGCCATTCAGGAATTCCACCAGACTCATCCGGAGGCCCTGAGATGCATTAATGCCATGGAGTTCGCATCCATACTGTTCAGGACCACCCAGTTCCTCACAGAATCTCTGACGGACCTCCTGGACTGGTCGAGGCATTGACGGATTCAAGGAACAACGTATTTACAACAAGGAACAAAAAAAAAAAAAACGAAAAAGGGAGGAGTGGAGGACAGAACAATGACTTGGACTACTCATTGCCCTTGCCCTTGTCATCATCGTCTTCATTGTCCATGTCATCGTCCTCGTCATCAACATCACCATTCCCACCCTCACTGTCCGTTATGTTGATGGGCTCCTTGGTACATTGACACTTGATCCTGCATCTGGACAATGGACCCCCACTGGAGGCTGGCTTGACCATTCCAGACCTGATCCCCATCCACTCTGGACTTGGGACCAAAGGATGAGAAACCACCTGGTGAGGGACCAGGTGCCGAGCGATGGCCTGGAGAGAGTCTCGCATCTCCCCCACCGACAATGCCATCTCCTCTGCAGCCCAGGCCTGCTTCTCCAATGCCTTGGCCAACTGTTTGTGTGCAAGCACGCTTTGCTCCGTGGCTACCGCCAGTCGGAGCTGGACGTCCGCTGCAGGAGCACGAGCACGGCCCCAACCCATCGATGGCTCAGCTCCGGACGCCCCTTCATTGCCCAGTGTGCATCAAACCTTTGCCATGAAGCACAGCCAGCACGCCCGCGTTCCCAGCTTGTCCTGGGGGACACAAGAGATCTGGTGCTGAATGCAGCGGACACACATGGTAGACCTGGAGGATATTGTTACCAAGTAAGCGGAACTTCACCAAGACATGGACTCACGGCTGGTTGGCAGAATCCTCCCAGACCCTTCTGGCAGTAGCCTCTGCAGTAGCCTTACGACATGCCACCTCAGCTGCCTTCCGCTTCGCCTCTTCCTTCTTCCGCTCCTCCTCCGCAAGCCTGGCCTCCTCCTCCTGTGCCTCCCTCAACGCCTGTGCAGCCTCTTCATGGCGGAGACAAGCTTCTTCAAACGGAGAACGATTATTGCCTGACATGTTATGTGGCACAAGAACTCCAGATGCTTCTGCGGATTGATCCTTCCAGCCTGCTTGGGACGATTGGGCTTAAGAGGGGGGTAATGTCAGAGTTTGTCTGTTTCCCAGTTAATTCCGGATTTGTTTCTGGTTTGTTTCCGGTTTTGGTTCCGGCCTGTTTCCGATTTGTCCCTGCCTCCGTTTCATTTCCCCTTCATTTCCACATTTCCTTTACTTCCGGTTCCCACACACTTACCCCTGGCCCTGTCCCTGGCCCTGTCCCTGTCCCCTCCACTTTCCCATCCCCTGCCCACTCCCCCTCTTGTGCCTGCCCCCCTGTAACCACCTCTCATTAAGCGATCAGTCCCCCATAGTATAGGACCTATGTATAAGTAGTCCAGGGCGAAATCCAGAGACTCAGCTTTGGTCTCTCAGGATTTCCGCTTCTACTCCGGACTACAGGTTAGCCTCACTGTACCTATTCCCTTAATGTTAATCTCAGGATTTCCGCTTCTACTCCGGACTACAGTCCAAGTACCTTCCAGCTGACTCCGTGAGCTTAAGGACCGCTGTGCTCGTTTCCACCTAGTCCCTTCCAGGCCGCTGGACTGCCTCTCCATCCCATCCTCATTATCTTGTTCTTGCCTGGATTCTCCCGGACTTAGCTGGACCTACACCGGACTTAGTCAGAGTTATCTGTGTTTATATTTGTTTGGTGCTCTCATCGCAGCGTGGCCCTGACAGGGTTTTCATTTGTTGTCCTTTGTTTGTTTGTGTGTAACCAGGCACGGGGTTTCATTGGGGTCCTGGCATCCACAGGTTTGGGCTCATGGCTGCGTATCTTTGCATGTTGGGGTGGGACATCTTGACCTAGAATAGTAAATATGTTAATTAAAAATTAAAACTCACGCAAGAAGAGCAGCGACTGCTGCTCTTCTTGTGCAGTTGTAGCTATTAAAAACAATATACCTTATATGGCCACACACCCGCTGCAGTGGGTGTGTGGCTCATCCACCCATGTTGGGGGCCTGGGCTCTGGTCCCTTGAGGGGGCATCGTTGAAGGCCCTGTTCGTGGGGTTGTTCATGGCTTTCATTCACGGTGTGGAAGATAAAAACATCCAGTATCAGAAAATGTGAATATCCATTGATCCCAGCCATTGGAATGATCATGTGACCTATTACAAAATTAATTATGGCTATGCATGAAAACAGAGTTCGTTCGATTACTCCATCAGTTTTGATTGAAGAGGTACGCCCATATAACTCTCGGAAAGCCACAATTCACACCTTTCGAATGGTACCAAACACAAGTCGAACGGACCAAAAATGCACTCTCCAGACCAATATTACTGTCAAAATTCGGGATTTTCAGTAAAAACAAATTTCTCTGTCAGTTCGCATTCAATCCTCTCAGAACAACTGCGCCTAAAAAGATATAAAAAATCCGCATCCAACGGTACTGAGCATGCGAAGAACAGATCAAAACTGAACTCTACAGAACAATATTACTATCAGAATCAACACCCATCAGTAAAAAACGAATTTCTCTGTCAGTTTACACCGGATCTGCTCGGAACCACCACACCCAGAAAGCTGTCAAAAATCCACATCGAATGATACCAAGAACATCTATTACGGATGCAAACTGTTGTTTCTGCATCAAATCCCATCCCATGCACTTGTCCCCATTATCAACCAGCAACAAAAACATCTTAACCACTGGACTACAAATAAATTAATCTCCAAGAACTCGGAAATATCCATTGATTTCATCTCCCATTGCCACAAATAACTTCTAGAACCCCACAGATAAGAAAGATAACACCTCCTTGACTACCCTTTTGTTCTGTTTATGAATGACTCACCTTCCTTGCAACCACTTTATGAAAGATAACACCTTCTTAGCAACCCTTTTGTTCTGTTTATGAATGACTCACCTTCCTTGACAACCCTTTATGAATGACTCACCTATCATGCAACCACCTTATGAATGACTCACCCTCCTTGACAACCCTATTGTTCTCACATATGACTCACCTAGGAGTGAGTCATATTCTTTAAACACAGCCACCTTCAGAAAGGTATAAAAGCTGGTAGATTTTCCTGTATCCCCCCATCTTCTCACTACTGGAATATACTACTGTCTACAAATCTGCTTAAATCTGCTTGCATCTGAAGAGAGTACTGATCTAAAAGCCTTCTGGAGCTAAGTCATACAAGGTTGTTAAGACTAAGTCACAGGAAGCCCTCTACATGAAATACTGAGCCAAGGATAGTTGCAGGACCTAAGGTTAGAGTTGCTGGACATCCAAGGAAAGGTGAGTGATAACAAAGTTAAGTCAGAAGAAGAAAGAAACACATTGACATACTAAATCAAGCTTAAACTAGTCTAGAGCCCTCTTTAGAATCCGCATTTTGACCAGGAGGACACAAATAGGTACACACAAAATAGCAGTAAACAGTTCAATACAACACATATAAGCCTTTCACAAGCATCCCACGATATATCATTGACTATAGCTAGTCCATACCATCACCTTACCATCACTGAATACCATACACAACTTGCTAGAGAGTGATCAACCATCAGAGCAAACCAGCCCATTGAATAAAAACAGAAATACAGTCTCCCATCTACACACTGGCTGAACCAGAGTTTGATTTGACAGTCATTGGAGCTCCCAATCCTTCTTCTATAGCAGCGTTATAGAAGAAGGGTTGGGAGCTCCGATGACTGTCAAATCAAACTCTGGTTCAGCCAGTGTGTAGATGGGAGACTGTATTTCTATTGTTATTCGTTGGGCTGGTTTGCTTCAATGGTTGATCACACTCTGCAAGACATGTATGGTGTTCAGTGGAGAATAGGAAGGGATATGGACTAGCTGTAGTCAATGATATATTGTTTGGGATGCTTATAGAAAGGCTTATACATTGGGGATGCTTGTAGAAAGGCTTATACATCATGTGGGATGCTTATAGAAAGGCTTATACGTCTGGGATGCTTGTGGAAAGGCTTATACGTCATTCGTGTTGCGTTGGTCTGTTTACTGATATTTGTGTATTCTTGTTTATGTTCTCCTGGTCAAAATGCGGATATCTGTGGGTTATAGACTGGTCAGTGCTTGGTTAGTCTTGTTAGTATGTTTCTTTCTTCTCTCTTCAAAACCTGATACATATTTCGTTATGCTTACTTTTCCTTGGATGTCCAGCAACTCTAACCTTAGGTCCTGCAACTATCCTTGGCTTTAGTGATTTGCATAGAGGGCTACCAGTGGCTTTGTCTCAACAACCTTGAAGATGACTTAGCTCCAGATGGCTTATAGATAGACTGTTCTTTAGAGGCAAGCAGAAAAGTTGACAGTGGTTGACAGTGATGATTTCCAGAGAGGAGATGATTTTGTGTGGGGATACAGGAAATCTACCAGCTTTTATACCTTTCTGAAGGTGGCTGTGTTTAAGAAATATGACTCCCCCATGGGTGAGTCATAGGTGAGAACAAAAGAAAAATAACAAGATGATGTAATAATGCAGTCATAGCTGAGTCATTCATAAAGAGAACAAAAGGAATTATGAGGGGTGATGTCATAGTGATGTCATTCATAAAGAGAACAAAAGGAATCATGAGGAGGGGTGATGTCACCAATTTGCTGAGCATGTGGAATGCTTGGAGCATGTGGTCACTGACCATGTGGAGCATTCTGGAGGCAAAATGAAAGGATATCTCTGGGTTTTGGAGATTAATTTGAGCATAGTCCAGTGGTTAAGGTGTTTTTGTTGTTGGTTGATAATGGGGACAAGTGCATGGGATGGGATTCGATGCAGAAACAGCAGTTTGCATCCGTAATAGATGTTCTTGGTATCATTAGATGTGTATTTTTAACAGCTTTCTGGGTGCGGTGGTTCCGAGGGGATCAGATGCAAACTGAGGGAGAAATTCGTTTTGTACTGGAAATCCTGGATTTTGGTAGTAAAATTGGCCTGGAGAGTGCAGTTTTGGTCCGTTTGACTTGTGTTTGGTACCGTTCAAAAGGTGTGAATCATAGCTTTCTAAGAGTTATATGAGCGTACCTCTCCGATCAAAACTGACGGAGTTATAGAATGAATTCGATTTCCGTGCATAGCCGTAATTAATTTCGTAATTGGTCATGTGATCATCCAAAGGCTGGGAGTGGTGTGATTTCGCGTTTTCTGATACTGGATGTTTTTATCTTCCACAGCGTGTGTTCATGGATTTGTGGTGGGCTGGGCTCAGGTTCTAGTCTAGGATCTAAAGAAACCAATATTAAGTTAGTTAGACATCAATGCAGCACAAAAAGAGCAGCTCACGCTGCTCTTTTTGCACCACAAGAATAAAAAATAAAACAAAAAAATAAAACTAACCTTGTAGTACCCTGCACCTGCTGTGGTGGGTGCAGGGTACTGGGGCTGTGTACTCCGGGCTCGTTTGTAGGGCGGTTTGCATGGATCCCCATCGTTCGGGTGTGGACAGGCAGGGCTGCTGGGGTTTTCACGTCTGCATTCATTCGTGTGGGAAAGGATGACCTACAATACAATGTTATATGTTAGTTAAAAGTTAAACACCACACAAAAAGAGCAGCTTTTGCTGCTCTTTTTGCACGGGTGCAGGTACTGGGGGGTGGGACTCACCTTGAATAGTACCACACCCACTGCGGCAGGTGTGTGGTACCTGGGGTCCTCATTTGGCACATTGGTGTGTGTTGTGTTGGCCATGTTGGCACATGCCATGTTGGCATGTGTTGTGTTGGCATGTGTTGTGTTGGTGCATGTTGTGTTGGTGCATGTTGTGTTGGTGCATGTTGTGTTGGTGCATGTTGTGTTGGCGCGTGTTGTGTTGGTGTGTGTTGTGTTGGCGCATGTTGTGTTGGTGCATGTTGTGTTGGTGCATGTTGTGCTAGTGTGTGTCGCATTGGCACGTGTCGTGTTGGTGCGTGTCGTGTTCCTGCATGTTGCATTGGTGCGTGTTGCGTTGGCGCGTGTCGCATTGCTGTGCATTGCATTGCCATCCAATCCCTTGTTGTTTCATGGGCTTCCGTCATACCCTGGACAAGTCAACCTAGAATAATAAATGAATCATTAGCATAAAAATTCAAAGCAATGCAAAAAGAGCAGCTTTCGCTGCTCTTTTTGCACCATTGTATCTACTAAAAAAACACTCACCTTGTGACCACACACCCGCAATGGCGGGTGTGTGGTTGTGTGGTTGCCTTTCCAGGCGGTTGCCTGTTGTGGTTGTGGAGATGTGGAAGGAGATGCAAACTCAACGCCAGCAACTGCTGGGAGTTAAAAAGCGCCCAAGTGCTGTGCTACAGGCAAAATCCATATTAATAGCAAGTACCTAGACATGAAATAAATACTATATAATATATATTTGTCCAAAAATGCAAAGAAGATGACAATAATAAGTCAGAGCTCAAACAAGGCATGATATGCCTAATTGAGAATGGATTGGGCCACTTCTATGAGTCATAATTGGCCCAAATTAAAATATAATAATATTAAATGGGTACCCCCACATGGGTGACTAGTTATATTGGACAATTCTGGCACTTTTTAATTTTTCATGCCTTCAATTCCCTAAATAGGGAATTGAAGGCATGAAAAATTAAAAAGTGCCAGAATTGTCCAATATAACTAGTCACCCATGTGGGGGTACCCATTTAATATTATTATATTTTAATTTGGGCCAATTATGACTCATAGAAGTGGCCCAATCCATTCTCAATTAGGCATATCATGCCTTGTTTGAGCTCTGACTTATTATTGTCATCTTCTTTGCATTTTTGGACAAATATATATTATATAGTATTTATTTCATGTCTAGGTACTTGCTATTAATATGGATTTTGCCTGTAGCATGGCACTTGGGTGCTTTTTAACTCCCGGCAATTGCCAGTGTTGAATTGTGCAACTATGCAGCCACACCCAGCAACAGCCCAGAAAGGCAACCACATGACCACACACCCGCTGTTGCGGGTGTGTGGTCATAAGGTGAGTTTCTTTTTTAGTATATATCATGGCACAAAAAGAGTAGTGAAGGCTACTCTTTTTGTGTTGCTTTGAGGTCTTGTACTAATGTGGTTTTGAGTATTTTAGATTATGGTCTGAGGCCCGGGATGAAAACCCGCCACATGATGAGGGGCTGCACAGCAAGAACAAAACCAAAACAAACAACAGACCACCCAATGGGTGGCCCCAGGAACCACACACCCGCCACAGCGGGTGTGTGGTATGATTTAAGGTGAGTTCCCCCCCTCCAATTGATACTGTAGCGCAAAAAGAGCAGCTTTCGCTGCTCTTTTTGCGCTGCATTAAACTTTGTCACTAACACCCTTTATTATTATTTTAGGTCCTAGCCCTGGGTCCAGGTGACAAATGACGAGACCCCAGAGCCCCCACAGCAACATGCCAAACGAAACCCCCTGAAATGCCAAACAAAGGCCTGAGAGGTGGCAATGCGAACCGTGAACCACACACCCACTGTGGCGGGTGTGTGGTTCTATATAAGGTAAGTAAGGCTGTACACCCTTAATGGCACAAAAAGAGCAGCGAATGCTGCTCTTTTTGCGCTGGTTTTAATTCTCTAACTAATACATCTATTATTCTAGGCTATTGCTATAAATGAAGACCCATGAAACAACCCCCCCCCAAAATGATGACCTGTCAAAACCCACGACGATGATGCGCAGAATGAAGACACAAAGCAATGCCGGAACCTGCATGAACCACACATCCACTACGGCGGGTGTGTGGTTCTATACAAGGTAAGTAATGTTGTGTACCCACAATGGTGTAAAAAGAGCAGCAGATGCTGCTCTTTTTATGCTGGTTTTAATTTTTTACTAACACATTATTTATTATACTAGGTTATCACCTTACTACCAACAGCAAAATGAAGACCCACCAAAGGAACCGCCCCCTGGTGGAAATGACAATGCCCCGGCCAAACAAAAACCAACAACATGACCTGCCAAAACAATGAGTGCTGAACAAAACCCACCAACAACGACCGGTGAAAGCAGGATGGTTATTAATCCAATCCAACTACTGTCCACGATGTTGAGCCAGGGACGAAAGAGGGGATCACAGATCTAATCCGGATGTTCAGGTTCGAGTGGGGGAAGGTCTTTTGAACAGGGGAAATTGCAGTGAGCCAACAAAGCCCAAGCAATTAAGTGAGAATGTGTCTTTCAGTCAAATTACCACACCCTAAGAATCTCTTCTTGAGACCTTAGTCAAAGTGTAGTTAGAATTCGCTTTTTGTAGTGAGAAATCACCCAGGGACCAGCAGCTGTTCAAGGAGCTTCAAACTGGAGGGAGGGGGAGAACTAATGAATTTGTGTGCTAGCTGCACCTAATATACAATCCAGACTTCGACTCAATAGAAAGTGAAAAAGTCGGACTTAAGGGACACACAGAGAAAAAGAAATCAAGTTAAAATCTTCAAAACTGATGGAGATATTCCAATTTCAAGATAAAAGGGGAGATTGACACATTACATGCTATTCCTCCTTCAAACCTGGACAAGTTCCCTTAAGGAAAAGTGGAATAGGTCGCCCTGAGGGTCTTCTCCATCGGACATAAGAGGGCCGGAAGTAATTCGCTATTTTGAATGGTGGAGCAAAGGGGGAGTCATGGGGAGGGAGTTGTCTTGTGAAAAATGGAGTTCGCGTCCGCTCGTTTTGCCCTTGGTACCGTTCGATGCGCATTTTTAACAGCTTTCAGGGCATGGTCGTTTCGAGTCGATCCGATCAAAACTGACGGAGAAATTCGAAAAATACTCCTTCAGAGTATGAATCATGGCAAGATATTGTTACAGGGACCGCATTTTTGATCCGTTCGTTTCGTGTTTGGTACCGTTCGATAGGTACGATTCGTATCTTTCTGGGCGCGGTCGTTTCGAGTCGATCCGATCAAAAATGACGGAGAAATTCGAAAAATACTCCTTCAGAGTAGTGCAGCCCCTATCTGGATCATGTGATGGATCCGCGAGTCCAGAATTGGAACTAGGCCCGGTCCGCGTCGTTACATAATCACAATTCATCGCCCTTAAGGCAATAGGATGGCTTGGAAGAGCAGGCAAGTCATCCAGACTTGAAGAAAGATGGCAAGTTGAATTGCCTTGTCCAAAGAAAATGGACTTGAAGTAGGGCATAAACTGCCCCTTTTTGATGAGGACTGTTGAAGTCCGACGGATAGTCAATAAATTGACTGGTAGACATGGTAAAGGAATGAGGCGATATTATGGGTTGGAAAGGGGTAGGAATCCAATTGATTTCTTGAATAAACGAATGGCGATAAAATTAAATGAGCGCGGTGACATATAATTGATTCGTTCGTAGGGAAAATGGCCTCGGATGAGGATTTCTATGGTGTAGGGATTTATCCCTCCAACACCGGCCAACGATCACCCACCAAACGAAACCCCTGAACAAGAATGTATGGTATAGAAGAAGGATTGGGAGCTCCAATGACTGTCAAATCAAACTCTGGTTCAGCCAGTGTGTAGATGGGAGACTGTATTTCTGTTTTTATTCAATGGGCTGGTTTGCTCTGATGGTTGATCACTCTCTAACAAATTGTGTATGGAATTCAGTGATGGTAAGGTGATGGTATGGACTAGCTATAGTCAATGATATATCATGGGATGCTTGTGAAAAGGCTTATATGTGTTGTATTGAACTGTTTACTGCTATTTGTGTGTACCTATTTGTGTCCTCCTGGTCAAAATGCGGATTCTAAAGAGGGTTCTGGACTAGTTTAAGCTTGATTCAGTGTGTTAATGTATTTCTTTCTTCTTCTGACTTGACTTTGTTATTACTCACCTTTCCTTGGATGTCCAGCAACTCTAACCTTAGGTCCTGCAACTATCCTTGGCTTAGTATTTTGTGTAGAGGGCTTCCAGTGACTTAGTCTTAACAACCTTGTATATGACTTAGCTCCAGATGGCTTTCAGATCAGTACTCTCTTCAGATGCAAGCAGATTTTATAGACAGTAGTATATTCCAGTAGTGAGAAGATGGGGGGATACAGGAAAATCTACCAGCTTTTATACCTTTCTGAAGGTGGCTGTGTTTAAAGAATATGACTCACTCCTAGGTGAGTCATATGTGAGAACAATAGGGTTGTCAAGGAGGGTGAGTCATTCATAAAGTGGTTGCAAGGAAGGTGAGTCATTCATAAACAGAACAAAAGGGTTGTCAAGAAGGTGTTATCTTTCATAAAGTGGTTGCAAGGAGGTGAGTCATTCATAAACAGAACAAAAGGGTTGCTAAGAAGGTGTTATCTTTCATAACAGGGTTGCAAGGAGGTGTTATCTTTCTTATCTGTGAGGTTGTAGAAGTTATTTGTGGCAATGGGAGATGAAATCAATGGATATTTCCGAGTTCTTGGAGATTAATTTGTTTGTACTCCAGTGGTTAAGATGTTTTTGTTGCTGGTTGATAATGGGGACAAGTGCATGGGATGGGATTTGATGCAGAAACAACAGTTTGCATTCTTAATAGATGTTCTTGGTATCATTTGATGCGGACTTTTAACAGCTTTCTGGGCGCGGTGGTTCCAAGCAGATCCGGTGTAAACTGACAGAGAAATTCATTTTTTACTGATGGGTGTTGATTCTGATAGTAATATTGTTCTGCAGAGTTCAGTTTTGATCTGTTATTCGTGTGCTCAGTACCGTTGGATGCAGATTTTCTGTATCTTTCCAGGCGCGGTTGTTCCAAAGGGATTGGATGCAAACTGACCACCTTGGTCAGTCATCTAAGCCTACCTAGTTAGGTACCACTTCCGGGGCAGATAATGGTACCTAAGTAGGTCCCATCACTATTCCGGCTGAAATGGCCATTTTTATGATTTCACCTCCTGGCCCAGAATTGGCCGAAATGGCCGAAAATTGGCCGAAAATTGGCCGAAACTGGGACTTGGAGAGAATCTCAGACTTGCAGGACAGCAGGCCATGCGGGCTTATAGGGGATAATCACCAGTAATTATTATTATATTCCTCCCTCTGGTGTTTCATTTATAGTTATTTATTTATTATCATTATCACTATATACACCAGGTGGGGGCTGTTTTCATTTGGCAGTCTCGTGTTCTTATGAACTAATGTATTTATTTATTTAAAAATTCAATTAAAAAAACATACCACACACCCGCTAGGCAGGTGTGTGGTACTGTTTGTTGTTGCCTCGGGACTTAGGATGGGGGGTCATCCGGTGTTCAGATGCGGGTTCAGGGGGCATGTTGCTGGGGTGTCAGGCGGCAAAATAAGTAAGGAGGAAATTCAAAGCAGCGCAAAAAAAGCAGCTATCGCTGCTCTTTTTGCGCCACTTGCAAATAAAAATAAAAATAAAAATAAAAGACCACACCCCGCTGAGGGGGTTATGTGGTACTGGGCATTTCTGCCTTGGGGCTTGGATGGGGGCTCACCCGGCTCGTTGGTGGCCATTTGGGTGGGCGTGGCTTGGTGGTTCACCGTTGTGCGGGTCGTTCGGGGGTTGCGGCTGTCTGTCGTCGTTTCAGGGGCTTTAAATTTGATCCTAGAATGGAGTGATAACATACGTTAGTAAAAAAAATTCGAAGTGACACCGGAGGAGCAGCTTGCGCTGCTCCTTTGGCATCACTGTAGATGTAGAAAGTTTAAAAAAAAATACCTTGTAGTACCACACACCCACATTGGCGGGTGTGTGGTACTCGTTTTTGCCCGGGGTCGTGTACCCTCGACTGCTGGTTTTCCGTACAGTGGGTTGGGGGGTTTTCGGGCATGTACTCGTTTGGGGGGAAGGAAGATCTAGAATACAAAATTTTAGATTAGTAAAAGTTCAAGCAATGCAAAAAGAGCTGCCTTCGCAGCTCTTTTTGCACTGTTGGGGGTGCACTACATTACATACCTTGTATAGAACCACACACCCGCTACTGCGGGTGTGTGGTTCGTCTCTTTGTTCGGCGTGTCGTTGTTCACGGCGATGTTGTCATTCCGGGGGGGCTCGCTTCACAGGTCTTCACTTGTGGTAATACCTAGAATAAAAAATTATTAGTTAAAAAATTATAAGCGACACAAAAAGAGCAGCTTTCGCTGCTCTTTTTGCATCGTCGGGGGTGTCTTACATACCTTGCATAGATAGAACCACACACCCGCTACTGTGGGTGTGTGGTTCTCTTCGTGTGGTGCGTCGTCGTTCGCGGGAGTGTTGTCGTTCTGGGGGGGCTTGCTTTGCAGGTCTCCATTTGTGACAATACCTAGAATAAGAAATCATTAGTTAAAAAATTACAAGCGATGCAAAAAGAGCAGCTTTCGCTGCTCTTTTTGCATCGCCGGGGGTGTGTTACATACCTTGCATAGATAGAACCACACACCCGCTACTGCGGGCATGTGGTTCTCTTCGTGTGGTGCGTCGTCATTCGCGGGGGTGTTGTCGTTCTGGGGGGGCTTGCTTCGCAGGTCTCCATTTGTGACAATACCTAGAATAAGAAATCATTAGTTAAAAAATTAAAAGCGACGCAAAAAGAGCAGCTTTCGCTGCTCTTTTTGCGTCGTTGGGGGTGCGTTATATACATAGATAGAACCACACACCCGCTACTGCGGGTGTGTGGTTCGTGGTGTGTCGTTGTTCGCCAGTCTCCCTTGCGGGCATGGTGGGCTTGCTCTGCGGGTCGTCATTTGTGAGGATACCTAGAATGAAAAATTATTAGTTAAAAAATGAAAAACGATGCAAAAAGAGCAGCTTTCGCTGCTCTTTTTGCACCGTCGGGGGTACATTACATACCAAGTATAAAACCACACACCCGCAGTAGCGGGTGTGTGGTTCTCTTCATGTGGTGCATTGTTTGCGGGGGTGCTGTCATTCTGGCTTGCTTCGCGGGTTTATTTGTGGCGATACTTAGAATAAAATATTATTAATTCAAAAAATAAAAGCGACACAAAAAGAGCAGCTGTCGCTGCTCTTTTTGCGCCATTGGGTACATTACATACCTTGTATAGAACCACACACCCGCTACTGCGGGTGTGTGGTTCGTCCCTTCGTTTGGCATTGTTGTTCGCCAGTCTCCTTTGTTGTTCTGGGGGGCTTGCTCCGCAGGTCGGGCCTCCTCGTTGGCACCTGGGACAAAGCCATAACCTAGAATAATAAAGTTGTTAGTAAAGAAATTAAAACCAGCGCAAAAAGAGTAGCTTTCGCTACTCTTTTTGCGCCGTTGTACCTACTAAAATGGAAACTTACCTTATGACCACACACCCGCAGCAGCGGGGGTGTGGTCGCGGGGTCGCGGGGTCGTGTGGTGGTCGTGTGTGTCGCCTTAGGATGTGGCTGCGTAGTTGCGAAACTCAACGCCGGCAACTGCCGATACTCAAGAAGCGCCCAAGTGCTGGCGCTACAAGCACAGTACACATTAATAGTAAGGATGTAGATGCAAAATAAATACTATATAATAAATATTTGTCCAAGAAAATTCTAAGAAGAAGAAGATAATGAGTCAGAGCTCAATAAGGCGTGATATGGCTAATTGCAAAGTGGATTGGGCCACTTCTATGCATCAGAATTGGCCGAAATTTGAATATATTGATGGTATATATGCACTCTACATGGACGACGAGTTATATTGGACGTTCTGGGCATTTTTCAATTTTTCACACCTTCAATTCCCTAAATAGGGAATTGAAGGTGTGAAAAATTGAAAAATGCCCAGAATGTCCAATATAACTCATCGTCCATGTAGAGTGCATATATACCATCAATATATTCAAATTTCGGCCAATTCTGATGCATAGAAGTGGCCCAATCCACTTTGCAATTAGCCATATCATGCCTTATTGAGCTCTGACTCATTATCTTCTTCTTCTTAGAATTTTCTTGGACAAATATTTATTATATAGTATTTATTTTGCATCTACATCCTTACTATTAATGTGTACTGTGCTTGTAGCGTCAGCACTGGGCGCTTCTTAAATACCGGCAATTGCCGGCATTGAGTTTGCATCTTCCTTCGCATCTCCGCAACCAAAACAAGCAATCGCCTGGAAAGGCAAGCACACGACCACACACCCGCCACTGCGGGGGTGTGGTCACAAGGTGAGTGTTTCCCCTAGTAGATACAACGGCGCAAAAAGAGCAGCGAAAGCTGCTCTTTTTGTGCCCCTTTGAACCTTTTTACTAACATATTTTGTATTTTTTTAGATTGAGACCTGGGGTCCAAGGCACAATGAAAACACGTGAAATGAGGGCCCAAACGGCAATGCCCCAAGCAAAGGCACGCCAAACGACGCGACGTACGGCAACGTGCCAATGACGCGACCTATGGTACCGCGCCAACGACGCGACCTACGGTACCGCGCCAATGATGCAGCATACCATGCCAATGATGCGACATACGGCACCGCGCCAAACAAGGTCCCAGGAACCACACACCCACCACGGTGGGTGTGTGGTCCTATATAAGGTAAGTCCCCAGCCCAGTAGCTACAGCCACGCAAAAAGAGCAGCAAAAGCTGCTCTTTTTGCGTGGTGTTTAATTCTTAACTAATTTACAAGTTTTATTCTGTAGGTTTCAACATCCCCTGTGAACGAATACCGACGCAAACCCCCCCTCCCATAACCCCCCTTATCGACGCCCGAACGACGGGGCACCCGTTGTAAGCAGGATGGTTATTGAACCAATCCAACTACTGTCCACGATGTTGAGCCGGGACGAAAGAGGGGATCACAGATCTAATCCGGATGTTCAGGTTCGAGTGGGGGAAGGTCTTTTGAACAGGGGAAATTGCAGTGAGCCAACAAAGCCCAAGCAATTAAGTGAGAATGTGTCTTTCAGTCAAATTACCACACCCTAAGAATCTCTTCTTGAGACCTTAGTCAAAGTGTAGTTAGAATTCGCTTTTTGTAGTGAGAAATCACCCAGGGACCAGCAGCTGTTCAAGGAGCTTCAAACTGGAGGGAGGGGGAGAACTAATGAATTTGTGTGCTAGCTGCACCTAATATACAATCCAGACTTCGACTCAATATAAAGTGAAAAGGTCGGACTTAAGGGACACACAGAGAAAAAGAAATCAAGTTAAAATCTTCAAAACTGATGGAGATATTCCCATTTCAAGATAAAAGGGGAGATTGACACATTACATGCTGTTCCTCCTTCAAACCTGGACAAGTTCCCTTAAGGAAAAGTGGAATAGGTCACCCTGAGGGTCTTCTCCATCGGACATAAGAGAGCCGGAAGTAATTCGCTATTTTGAATGGTGGAGCAAAGGGGGAGTCATGGGGAGGGAGTTGTCTTGTGAAAAATGGAGTTCGCGTCCGCTCGTTTTGCCCTTGGTACCGTTCGATGCGCATTTTCAACAGCTTTCAGGGCATGGTCGTTTCGAGTCGATCCGATCAAAACTGACGGAGAAATTCGAAAAATACTCCTTCAGAGTATGAATCATGGCAAGATATTGTTACAGGGACCGCATTTTTGATCTGTTCGTTTCGTGTTTGGTATCGTTTGATAGGTACGATTTGTATCTTTCTGGGCGCGGTCGTTTCGAGTCGATCCGATCAAAAACGACGGAGAAATTCGAAAAATACTCCTTCAGAGTAGTGCAGCCCCTATCTGGATCATGTGATGGATCCGCGAGTCCAGAATTGGAACTAGGCCCGGTCCACGTCATTACATAATCACAATTCATCGCCCTTAAGGCAATAGGATGGCTTGGAAGAGCAGGCAAGTCATCCAGACTTGAAGAAAGATGGCAAGTTGAATTGCCTTGTCCAAAGAAAATGGACTTGAAGTAGGGCATAAACTGCCCCTTTTTGATGAGGACTGTTGAAGTCCGACGGATAGTCAATAAATTGACTGGTAGACATGGTAAAGGAATGAAGCGATATTATGGGTTGGAAAGGGGTAGGAATCCAATTGATTTCTTGAATAAACGAATGGCAATATAATTAAATGAGCGTGGTGACATATAATTGATTCATTCGTAGGGAAAATGGCCTCAGATGAGGATTTCTATGGTGTAGGGATTTATCCCTCCAACACCGTGCGAGCCCCCGTACAAACTGCCGTACGAACCGCCATACGTACGAGCCAGAGCCCATGGCCTCAGTACCCCACACTGCCGCAGCGGGTGTGGGGTACTATAACGTATGTTTTCTTTTATTTTTTTTATTTCTTATTCTTGTGGCGCAAAAAGAGCAGCATAAGCTGCTCTTTTTGTGCTGCATTACTGTTGCACTAATATTTTATTATTTATTTCTCTAGGTCCTGAACCAGAATCCCCGCGAGCCCCCAAGCAGAACCGGCCGAACGAGATGCGGCGAACAATAATTACGAATGAACCCCCACAAATGAAGACCAACCCCTCAAGGGAGTGCCCAAAAGGAACTGGCCCCCGACCGCACTTGCTGCGGAGGGTATGGTGGGGATATGCGGGCGCATGACCCACAATAAACCATCCCCCCCTGTGGTGGCAGACCCCAGGGGGGGGGGATAATATGTATATAGTATAATATGTATATAGTATAATATGTATATAATAATAGTAATAATAATAATAATAATAATAAATAGCAAACAAATAATAATAAATAAATATATAATCTGGCACAGCCATGGATTGGCCAATAGATGGCCCAAAAACTGAATTGGAATAGCCTGATTTCGGCCGTAAGGTCTGGGGGACCTATTAGGTACCATTTTCTGCCCCGAAAGTGGTACCTAAATTAGGTCCCCTATGTGACTGACCAGCCTGAACTGACAGAGAAATTTGTTTTTTACTAAAAATTCCGGATTTTGATAGTAAAATTGGTCTGGAGAGTGCATTTTTGGTCCATTCGACTTGTGTTTGGTACCATTCGAAAGGTGTGAATTGTGGCTTTCCGAGAGTTATATGGGTGTACCTCTCCAATCAAAACTGACAGAGTAATCAAATGAACTCTGTTTTCATGCATAGGCATAAATAATTTTGTAATAGGTCACATGATCATTCCAATGGCTGGGATCAATGGATATTCACATTTTCTGATACTGGATGTTTTTATCTTCCACAAGACCACGGGACCCAACGAACCACACACCTGCAGAAGCGGGTGTGTGGTAATTTTAAGGTAAGTAATATCTAGGAATAAATGTGATTGCCCCAAAGGAGCAGCATAAGCTGCTCCTTTGGTGCAGCTTCTTTTTCTTTTTTACTAACATGTTATTTATTTATTATCCTGATTTCTAGGTTCTCATCTGAACCTATGACCCCCACCAACCCCCCTAACCATGACAACTCACCACACCCGACCAGCGAACTGAGGAGTGAAACTGGGCCAGACCACACACCTGCTGTGGCAGGTGTGTGGTCATCTAAGGTGAGTCCCATTCCCCATAGATATAGCGGTGCAAAAAGAGCAGCGACAGCTGCTCTTTTTGCATCACTTTTAACTTTTTACTAATCTAAATTTTTTCTTCTAGATCTTGCTCCCCCTCAATGAGTACATGCCTGAAAACCCAACAGTGGGAGGTACATGGCTGCCACCTTGGTCAGCCACTTGGACTGATCTCAAAAGGCATGTCGAACCACATCAAATTAATTGCCTATGAGGCATCAAAATCCTTTGATCTCAAATAATTTCAACAGGGTGACCTTAGGTCAATCTGTAAGTCTGCCCATAGGCATTTTGATATCAAACTCATATTTGCCTGGGGGTATCAGGATAGGCCCCAGCAAGCCCAGGAATGCCCCCAAGCGGGTCAATGGGCCATACGGGCTTATCGGCAACTATGATTATTTACTTATTATTCTTTGTTCTCATGGATAATCATTAATTTATTATATACACATCTATCTATGGGCATGTGTTTCATTCACTGGGTTCTGGTTCAGGCGATGTCCTAGAAAAATCAATAAGATGTTAGTTAAAATTTATAACCAGCACAAAAAGAGCAGCATTTGCTGCTCTTTTTGCACGGTTGCGTACACTACTTATATATTACCACACACCTGCTGCAGCGGGTGTGTGGTTTGGGCGGTTTTGTTTTTGGTTGTGTGTGTTTGTTGGCCATTTGGCCAGTGTTCGTTCGGCAGATTGTTGTTTGGGGGGGGTCTGCCTGTCTCTTTGGGCTGTGGGTTGTTGTTTCACTGCTTCTGGTTCAGGCAATGTCCTAGAGTAACAGGTATGTTAGTTAAAATTTGAAATCAGCACAAAGAGAGCAGCATTTGCTGCTCTCTTTGTGCGGTCACCTAGACAGGAGACTTACCTATATATAACCACACACACCCCACAGTGGGTGTGTGGGTTTTTGTATGGCGGACCTCCATTTGCGGGTCTGTGTTTGGTGGGTCTTCATTCGGTGAGTCTTCATTCGGTGGGTCTTCATTTGGCAGGTCTTCATTTGGCGGGTCTTCATTTGGCGGGCATTCGTATGTCGGGTTTTGGTGGTGGGCATTCGTTCGGCAAGTTTGGGGTCGGGGGTTCATGGGGGTTTGAGTTCAAGATCTAGAAGAATAAATTATGTTAGTTAAATCCATTGCAAGAAGAGCAGCTTACGCTGCTCTTCTTGTGCCACAAAATAAATAAATAAATAAATAAAAAACTCATCTTGTAGCACCACACACTGGCCGTGTGGCAGGGTGTGGTGCCCTGTTTTGCGCCATGGCCGCGTTTTGATTTGGTAGGGCCCGGGGTTTCGTTCACTGGGTTGTCGCTCGAGGGGGGGGTTGTTCGCATGGTTTCGTTCACTGGGTCTTCATTTGGCGGGTTTGTGGTCGGGGGTTCACATAGATTTGAGTCTAGGAACTACAAAAATTAATTTAAGATTAAAGCAGTGCAAAAAGAGCAGCTTACACTGCTCTTTTTGCGCGGCTGTAGATATTGGGGGGGGAAACCCACCATGTATTGTACCACACACCCGCTGCAGCGGGTGTGTGGTTCCTGGGGGGCACTTGTTGGGCGTGTTGCTGCTTGGCAGCTTTCGTTATGCCTTGTTTTTTGTCCGGTGGGCGGGTTTTCATTTGGTGGGTCATTGATGGGTGGGTTTTCACTTTGCAGGCTGCTGGGCAGCAGGTTTTTGTTTCATGGGGCTTTGGCCGGTGGGTCCGTGTTTGGGGCTCATGTGGGTTGAGGTCATGACCTATAATATTAAAAGATTTGTTAGTCATGAATGTTCAAAACCAGCACAAAAAGAGCAGCTTTCGCTGCTCTTTTTGCGCTGTGATATCCACTAGGAGAAGAACTTACCTGATACAACCACACACCCGCTGCTGCGGGTGTGTGGTTGTTTGCTTGCCTTTCTAGGCGGTGGTGGTCTGGTTGGGTAGCTGCGAAGAGAGAGTGCAACTCAATGCCAGCAATTGCCGGAACCCAAAAAGCGTGCAAGTCCTGGCGCCATGAGCACAATCTCAATTAATAGCAAATATCTAGGCATGAAATAAATAATATATAATAAATATGAGCCCTAAAATGCAAAGAAGACGATGATAATAGGTCAGAGCTCAATAAGGCACGAGATGCCTAATTGAGCTCTGACCTATTATCGTTGTCTTCTTTTCATTTTTGGACTCATATTTATTATATATTATTTATTTCATGTCTAGATATTTGCTATGAATTGAGATTGTGCTCATGCCACCAGGACTTGAGCGCTTTTTGGGTTCTGGCAATTGCCGGCATTGAGTCGCGTTCTTTCTTCGGAACTCCACACCCACCGAACACAACTGCCCAGAAAGGGAAGCAGGGCAAACGCCCAAGAATGGAAGCAGACAACCACACACCTGCTGCTGCGGGTGTGTGGTCATCTAAAGTGAGTGTTTTTTTTAATTGTAGTAGCTACAATGGCGCAAAAAGGGCAGCGAAAGCTGCTCTTTTTGCGCTACTTTGGATTTTTTTACTAACACGTCTTTTATTATTCTAGATCATGACCTAGTCCACAGCGACAATTCGCCAAGCGATGAGGCCCCAAATGGGAAAGCCCAACCAGGAACGTGACAGACACCAACGTGCCAAATGACAATGTGCCAAATGACAACACGCCACACGACAACGCACCAAATGGCAATGTGCCAAACGACGATGCGCCGAACAATAACGCGACAGACACCAGGGTGACAGACAACAAGGGGCCCAAGGAACCACACACCCACTGCAGTGGGTGTGTGGTAGTATTCCTAAGGTGAGTCCCCCCAGTAGATATGGCCGCGCAAAAAGAGCAGCGAAAGCTGCTCTTTTTGCACTGCCTTCACTTAACTAACTTGTTTTTCTATTTAGGTCTTTGCCTTTCACCTGAGCAAATAATGACCCCCGCAACCCCAGGTATCGAAACCTGAGCAGCAGTACGAACAGGCACCCAAGAGCCTGTTCGCCCCCCCACAGTGCAAAATAAAGTACCACACCCATGGCAGCGGGTGTGGTACTACAAGATGAGTATTTTTTTTTTGTGGTGCAAGAAGAGCAGCGTAAGCTGCTCTTCTTGTGATGCTTTAATATTTAACTGACGTCTTTATTTTTCTAGATCTGGGACTTGAACCCACACGAACTGTGACCCCAAACCCCACGACTGCAACCCACGATCCCAAACCCGCCGAGCGAAGCCCTGCGATCCCAAAACCGCCGAACGAAGGCCCACAAGCCAAACCCCCGAACGAAACTGCGGAACGGGGTTCCCCCAAGTGGAACCCCGGCCAATGATGGACATATGAACCACACCCACTGGGGCAGGTGTGTTCATTTAAGGTATGTTTTTTGAGTTTCTATACATTACAGCGGTGTAAAAGGAGCAGCCATGGCTGCTCTTTTTGCGCTGCTTTGACTTGTAACTAATGTATTGTTTATCATAGCCCACAAGCTGAGCCCAGCCCCCATCCCCAAACCTGGTGAATGACATCCGGTAAATGAAACCCTGGCAAGCAATGACCCGACAAATGGCAGGCAAGTAACACAGGAATGACACCCGCTGCGGTGGGTGTGTTAGTGAAAGGTCTTTTTATTGTATTAGATACAGTTGCACAGAAGGAGCTGCTCTGGCTGCTCTTTCTGTGGTACTGGTGAGCCATCGGCTCACCAGATGTATGTGTATAATAAATAAATCAATAATAATAATAATAATAATAATAGTATTTGAATATTAGTAATCATATGCTATCCTGGATAGCATGAATTATCACAGGAGCTTCGTGGGTTTTTAGCCTATAATCTTATAGCCAGGGCTGCCAACTGGGCTCCATTTAGGGAGTGCTCCACAGGCCTCCCCCCTAAACAACAATTTCCTCCCCAGAGCCTTCCATCCATGCAATTCCCTTGAAAATGCACACTTAGGTCATCCAAACACATCTATAACATCCCTCAAACTTTCAAATTCATGGCTCCAGTGCCAGAGTCTCTATAATATTTTCAAGTTTCACTGAAATACACCCTGCAGTTGGGACACTTCCAAAGCTCCAATCACTCTGATTTTTTGTAGGCCACACCTGCTCACCATTTGAGCCTCAGCCCCCAAATTTCAGCCCATTCTGAGGACTTTTGATATCTGTCACATGACCAAGATCTTCCCCTCCCCCTGCTTCACTCAGTCCTCTAGTTCATATGGACTTTGTTGCCATCTGGAGTAGTAGCATGTGACAGTGTATGATTCAAATTTCAAGATATTCCATGCAATATTCATGGAGTTATTCAAGAAACATTCTAGATCAATTCAATTTGGGGGTCAGAACAGCAGTATTTCCACTAAATACACTGTTCTGACCCCCAAATTGAATTGATCTAGAATGTTTCTTGAATAACTCCATGAATATTGCATGGAATATCTTGAAATTTGAATCATACACTGTCACATGCTACTACTCCAGATGGCAACAAAGTCCATATGAACTAGAGGACTGAGTGAAGCAGGGGGAGGGGAAGATCTTGGTCATGTGACAGATATCAAAAGTCCTCAGAATGGGCTGAAATTTGGGGGCTGAGGCTCAAATGGTGAGCAGGTGTGGCCTACAAAAAATCAGAGTGATTGGAGCTTTGGAAGTGTCCCAACTGCAGGGTGTATTTCAGTGAAACTTGAAAATATTATAGAGACTCTGGCACTGGAGCCATGAATTTGAAAGTTTGAGGGATGTTATAGATGTGTTTGGATGACCTAAGTGTGTATTTTCAAGGCAATTGCATGGATGGAAGGCTCTGGGGAGGAAATTGTTGTTTAGGGGGGAGGCCTGTGGAGCACTCCCTAAATGGAGTCCAGTTGGGCTGATATCTGTCATGTGCACTCCCCACATATGTATTAACTCAGTGATGTAATATCAGAGCCACCCCTGCTCTACATCTTATGTAATGGACTTTTGATCTTTCTTCCCCTCCCCCTCAATTTCAGCCACTTCCACACATCCAATTGATTCCATTTTCAGATATAGTCAGGGTTATAATATTATAAGCCTATTCCACCCAGTTCACATCTATTTTAAACTGTTTAACATTCATGGTAGCTTTTGTTCTTTTGTTGCCTGAAAAGGGAGTTGAATACCTAGAAGCAAACAGAATAAGCTGATTCTTGGCACATGTTTAGTTAATTATGTGGTCATACCCCATGTCAAATTTCAAGTCCATACCTTGTCTGTGGGGGGAGTAAGTTTATTTTCAATATTTAAACTTATTATCCTTATAGCTCTGTAATTAATGAATGGATCTGGCTGAAATTTTAGTATGATTTGCATAGAAGTAGTCTCTAATCATGCACCAAATTTCAGAATGATCTGCTTAGCACTTATTTCAATGTACTTCATCCAATTTCTGCATTTAGGCTTTTTTTAATGGGAATCACTGTATTATGTAATGGGATATTATCCAAAGTTATTATGGAATATTATCTAATGCACCCTTTTATATTGGTCTATCTGGTTACTGCATTTAGGCTTTTTCATAGCAGCAGGTGGCTTGCCTTTGAAACTGGGCAACTGCCGTGTTGAGTCCTGGGTTCAATTTACTGGCAATTGCTGGCAATTTTTTTCTGTTGTGCGACACGACACCACCTCCATCCACCAAGAGCCCAGGACAAGCCACCACACCCCAGTATAGACTGGGGTGTGGTGTTAAGGTATGTTATTGTAACTTTAGCTACTCTAGTACAAAAAGGGCAGCCTCTGGCTGCCCTTTTTGCACTACTACTGATTTTTTGAACTAACCCATCATCCCCCCATTGTAGGATCCCCCTAAGTGTACACCCAGGGGCCCCTGTCCCCTCTGGTGGCCCCTCTACCCCCTCCCCCACCCCTTGAGTTGGTCGGGGCAGGGGTGCCCCCTCTTATCGGCACTGGTGTAGTAATGCAACCTGGATTATGTAATCAATTAGGTAATATGTATATTAGGTAATAGGTATTATATAATATATTTAATTATATCATCAACTAATTATGTAATTTAATATTATGTAATATTATTGTTGTGCACAATTATGTCATTGCTTTTTTGGGTGCATTACATAATTTCCTATTTAGGATATTAGGCAATTGACAGGTCGGCCAGTGGTATTGCAGAGTTCTACAAGTAAAAGTTCCAAGTCCCTACTTTGATCTCAAATTGATGTCAAAACTATGTCAAACTGCACTTGTTCGATATAAAGGCCCATTTTGATCAATATTTGATATCAAAGAGAACACAGGCCTATTAGGTCCTATACAAACATCAAAATGACATGCCTTTTGAGATCAATGGAAGTGTCTGACCAGCCTGATGGCTGCAGGCCAAAATGAGTACCATACACCTGCCAAAGCGGGTGTGTGGTACTATAGGTATTTTTTAAAATTTTTTACACATATGGTGATGCAAAAGGAGCAGTGCAAGCTGCTCCTTTTGCGTCACTTCGAATTTTTTTTTAATACTAATGTATGCTATCATTCTAGGATCGAATCCAAAGCTCCCGAAACAATGACCCGCACAATGGTGAACCACTGAGCCATGCCCCCCCAAATGGCCACCAATGAGCTGGGTGAATGCCCATCCGAGTCCCCAAGGCAGCAACGCCTGGTACCATGCACCCCCCTCAGTGGGGGTGTGTGGTACAGAAGGTCTTTTTTTTGTTTCCATTTAGCAGGTGGCATGGAAAGAGCAGCAGGAGTTGCTCTTTCTGTGCTACTTTTTGTTCAGAGCTAACATATCTTTTATTTATTCTAGGTTATCATGTAACAGATGCCACCCGTGACATCCCCCCCCCTTTGAAAACCAGCCAAACCCGATGAAGTGATGGAAGGCACCACACACCCGCCCTAGTGGGTGTGTGGTGCTACTAAGTGCTTTTTTTTTAAAATTTCTATGAATGGCACCACACACCCGCCCTAGCGGGTGTGGTGCTACTAAGTACTTTTTTTTTGATTTCTATGGATGGCACCACACCTGCTATGGCAGGTGTGGTCCTAAGTACTTTTTTTTTTTTTGATTTCTATGGATGGTACCGCCCTGGCGGGTGTGTGGTGCTACTAAGTTGTTTTTTTTTTTGAGATCTACAGATGGTACCACACTCACTAGGCTGTGTGGTATGTTTTTTTAAAATTGAATTTTTGAATAAATAAATAAACAAGAATAAGAATGAAACATCAGACTGCCCTGCTGACCTGGGGCAGTATATGTATAATATAGTGATAATAAACAAATAATTATAAATGGAATACATTATCCCCAGTAGGGCCATTATGGCCTGCTGCAAGTCTGAGACTCTAAGTCCCAGTTTCAGCCAATTTTCGGCCATTTTGGCCAATTCTGGGCCAGCAAGTGAAATCATAAAAATGGCCATTTCGGCTGGAATAGTGATGGGACCTACTTAGGTACCATTATCTGCCCTGGAAGTGGTACCTAACTAGGTAGGCTTAGATGACTGACCAAGGTGCCAAAAGAGCAGCTGATGCTGCTCTTTTGGCATTGTAGTACATGTAAAACTCACCTAGTAATACCACACACCTGCCACAGTGGGTGTGTGGTATCATATTTGACTTGCTGTGGTGGTCATTGTGGGTGTTTGGGGGCTGGGCTTTTGAGTGGCTGCGTACGTCAGTGTTGTGCCTTGGGCTTTGTCTGTGCTGGCTTTGGGTGAGGTTTCATGGAGAGAAAAGGAGCCTAGAATAGTGAATACATTAGTAAAAGGAAAAAAAAAAAAAAATGCAAGCAGTGCCAAAAGAGCAGTTGGTGCTGCTCTTTTGGTGCTGTACTGTACTCAAAAACTCACCCAATATTGCCACACACCCACCAAAGTGGGTGTGCGGTTCGTTCAGGGCCCCTGCAGCCTTGTGCCATGCATTCCCATTACTGGGTTTCATCTGGGGGGTGTTCTTGGCATGTCGTGTTTCAGCCTCTGGTTTGGCGGGCGTGTTTAAAATAAGAGATATGTTAGTATCAATGATTCAAAGCAGCACAAAAAGAGCAGCTTTTGCTGCTCCTTTTGCACCACTGTATTTACAGTAATAAAAACATACCTTATATTACCACACACCCACCGAAGCAGGTGTGTGGTTTATGTGGTTATTTGTTTGGTGGGTCTTTGCTTGGTGGGTCTCATTTGGTGGGTTGCATTCGGTGGGCCTTCATTCAGCAGTTGGTTGTTTGGGAGGGGGGGGGTTTGTTTGGTGTGTGTTGTTGGAGGGATAAATCCCTACAACATAGAAACCTTATCTGAAGCCGATTTTCCAACCAAACAAATGAATTGATCATCCATCCAGTCCTTAATTTTCACACCCTTCATTCATTGGAGAAACAATCTAAATTCTACATGTCTGAAACCCACCATTTCACATTGTTCCTTTGCCTTAAGGGTGAAGAATTGTGATTATGTAATGACGCGGACTGTGCCTGGCCTTCATTCTGGACCTGCAGACCTGTCACATGATTCAAAAAGGGATTATGTCACTCTAAAGGAGTATTTTTCAAATTTATCCATCAGTTTTGATCAGATCGACTCGAAACAACTGCGCCTAGAAAGACATGAATTGTACCTATCTAACGGTACCAAACACGAAACGAACAGATCAAAAATGCGGTCCCTGTAACGATATCTTTCCATGATTCATACTTTGAAGGAGTATTTATTGATTTTAAAAACCAATTCTTATCGGATTCGTTCGCGAGTACCACACCCTGAAAGCTGTTAAAAATACGCATCGAACAGTACCAAGGGCAAAACTAACAAATGCAAACTCCATTTTTCACAAGACAACCCCTTCCTCATGACTCCCCCCTTGCTCCACCAACACAAATGACAAATTGGTTCCAGCCCTCTTAATTCTGATGCAAAGAAAACTCAGGGAGACCTATTCCACCATTCCTTAAGGGAATCTATCCAGTTTCAAGGGAGTAATGCCTTGTAAAGTGTTTTTGTCTCTTTTTCACTTGATTCTTGAATATCTCCACCAGTTTTGAAGCTTTTAGCTTCATTTCTTTTTCATTATGCTTCCCTTATCTCTGCTTTTCTTCCAGAATTTTGAATTGTGGTCTGGAATGTATATAAAGGGGAGGGAGCATGTAAATATTTGGTTTTTCCCCCTATCACAGTCTGAGGCACTGAAGTATTGCCACTGTCTGGAGGAGATTTCCCACTTGTCAAGACTGTGTACAGCCACATTTAGACTGAATAGTGTCAAGAGGACAACTCCAGGGTGTGGCCTTGACATCTTATTTTGTGACACTGATCTACTCCCTTGAGCAATCACTGTTCATTGGGATTTTCTATTATCCTAAAAGACCTTCATTTTCCCGGACCTGAATATTCAAATTGTCCCCATGGCTCCCTTCATTTGTCCTCTCCTCAACAACATGGACAGTAGTTGGATTGGTCCTTAACCATCCTGCTTACAATGTTCATTTGGTGGGTTCCGGTTCAGGCAATGTCCTAGAAAAATTGATAATATGTTGGTAAGAGATCATAACCAGCACAAAAAGAGCAGCATTTGCTGCTCTTTTTGCATGGTTGCATACACTACATTTACTTACCTTATATATTACCACACACCTGCCACAGCAGGTGTGTGGTTCGTGTGGGGCATTCTCAGTGCGTGGTTTACACCTCGTTTCTGGTCCTGGTTTGGTGGTTTGCCATTTGGGGGTTGCATTTGGCTCGTGTCTGTGCAGTGGTTTGTCATCTCAGGGGCTCGTTTGGCAGGTCCTTACTTCATGGGTTCCAGTTCAGGTGACCACCTAGGACAGTACATAAAAATTTAGTTAAGAATTAAAACTAAAACTGGCACAAAAAGTGCAGCATTTGCTGCACTTTTTGTGCCGTTGGGTGCACTGAATCATTTACCTTATATACAACCATGCACCCGCCATGGCGGGTGTGTGGTTCGTACAGCCATTCATTGGGCATGTTCTCACCTATCACAGTCTTGTTGGTGGCATTTTTGTTCATTGTTTTTTCATTTGTGTTTTTGCCTCGTGTGTTACCATTTGGGCTTTGGCTGTTTGCACACCCATCATTGGGTGGGGTTCCACCTCGTGCCCCAGATCAGGCCACAATCTAAGATAATAAAGATTCATTAGTAAACAAATTTAAAGCAGCACAAAAAGAGCAGCTTTCACCACCTTGGTCAGTCATCTAAGCCTACCTAGTTAGGTACCACTTCTGGGGCAGATAATGGTTACCTAAGTAGGTCCCATCACTATTTTGGCTGAAATGGCATTTTTATGATTTCACCTCCTGGCCCAGAATTGGCTGAAACTGGGACTTAGAGAATCTCAGACTTGCAGCAGGCCATACAGGCTTATTGGGGATAATATCTTCCATTTATAATTATTTATTTATTATCACTATATTATACTTATGCTACCCTGGGTCAGTGGGTTTTCATTCAGGAGTCCCATGTTTTATTCTTATTATTTATTTAAAATTATACCACACACCCACTCTGGTGTGTGGTACTCCGTAGAAATAAATAAAAAAAGACTACTTAGTAGCACCACACACCCGCTTGGGTGGGTGTGTGGTACTGGGGACATTATTTTGTGCTTCACCATTGGGGTTCCCCCTCACCCATGGTTGTGTGTTTTCACTTGGCGGGGTCGTGGCTTTGGTTGGGGGATGCGGGTTCAGAAGAATACCTATGATAATAAATAATAAGTTAGTTAAAAAAAGAAAAACTAGGCAAAAGGAGCAGCCCCTGCTGCTCCTTTTGCATAGTTGGACAAGTACATATATACTTACCTTAAAGATTACCACACCTGCCAAAGTGGGTGTGGGGTTCATCCAGGGCTTGCATCATGGTTTCGACTCATTGCCATTCGCAGGATTTGTTTGGCAAGTGGGTTGTCATTCTCCTGTGTTCATTTGGTGGGGTCATGGGTGTTGGGTCCAAATGACAAAATAAAATAATAAATAATACATTAGTAAAAAAAAAAACAAGGAAAGCCATGCAAAAGGAGCAGCGTATGCTGCTCCTCTTGTGCAGTTGTACTCACCTTAAAATTACCACACACCCGCCAAAGTGGGTGTGGGGTTTGTCTGGGGCTTGCGTCAGGGTTTCGACTCGTTGCTGTTTGTGGGATTTGTTTGGCGGGTGAGTCGTCGTTCTCTCGTGTTCATTCGGTGGGGTTGTGGGTGTTAGGTCCAGATGACAAAATAAAATAATAAATAATACATTAGTAAAAAAAAAAAAACAAGAGAAGCCATGCAAAAGGAGCAGTGTATGCTGCTCCTCTTGCACAGTTGTACTCACCTTAAAATTACCACACACCTGCTTCGGTGGGTGTGTGGTACTCTCTTGGGTTTGGTCTGGCCAGTTGTTGTTGGCGTGTTTCGTTTGGCATGTGTTGTTTTGGTGGGTCGCATCATCATTCCCAGGGGGGAGTTGGGTGGGTTCGTTCGGCAGGTTGTCATTTTGCTTGACCATCTAGAATAGTAAATATGTTAGTAAAAGAAAAAAAAGAAGAGCCACGCAAAAGGAGCAGTGTATGCTCCTCCTTTTGCATGGTTGTATTTACCTTAGAATTATCACACACCCACCGAAGCAGGTGTGGTTTGTCTGGGGTCCCTGGGGCCCTGCATTGTGCATTCTCAGTCCCAGGTTTTGTCTGGGGGGTGTTCCTTGGCATGTTGCATTGTCATTGCCTGGAGAGGGGGTTTGTTTGGTGGGTGGTTCAGGTGATAGCCTAGAATAATAGAGAATTTATTAGTTAAAAATTAAAACAAATGCAAAAAGAGCAGCAAGGGCTGCTCTTTTTGCATTGGTGAGGGGGGGGGGTGCACTAATTACTTATCTTGTATAGAACCACACACCCACTACTGTGGGTGTGTGGTTCGTGGCTTTGTTTGGCACATTGTCGCTCATGGGTCTTGTTTTGCGGGAGTTTGATCTCGGGGGGGGGGGGGGGGCTCACTCCATGGGTCTTCACTTGTGGTGATACCTAGAATAAAACATTATCAGTTAAAAAATTAAAACCAGCGCAAAAAGAGCAGCATTTGCTGCTCTTTTTGCGCCATTGGGGGTGCACAAGATTACTTACATTGTATAGAACCACACACCCACCACAGCAGGTGTGTGGTTCGTGTGGCCACCTCTTGCATTTTTGCTTGGCATTGTTTCATTGGGTGTGGCATGGTTTCGTTGGGTTTGGTGTGGGGGTTGGGCATGGTTTCGTTTGGCTTCATTTCATTTCACGTGGTTTTGTGTATTTCTGCTGGGGCCCTGGCCAATCAGGAGACTCACCTTAACTAATAAATTCTCTATTCCTTTCTGTTGCTGGGTGTGGCTGCATAGTTGCAAAATTCAACGCCAGCAATTGCCAATATTCAAGAAGCGCCCAAGTGCTGGCACTACAAGCACAGCACACATCAATAGCAAGCATGTAGATATGGAATAGATAATATATAATAAATATTTATCCAATAAAATGTGAAGAAGAAGAAAATAAAGAGTCAGAGCTCAATAAGGCATGAGATGGCTAATTGCAGAGTGGATTGGGCCACTTCTATGCATCAGAATTGGCCCAAATTTAAATATAGTAATTTTATATATACACTCTACATGGGCAATTGATTATCTTGGATGATTCTCGCATTTTTCAATTTTTCACACCTTCAATTCCCTATTTAGGGAATTGAAGGCATGAAAAATTGAAAAATGCGAGAATCATCCAAGATAATCAATTGCCCATGTAGAGTGTATATATAACATTACTATATTTAAATTTGGGCCAATTCTGATGCATAGAAGTGGCCCAATCCACTCTGCAATTAGCCATCTCATGCCTTATTGAGCTCTGACTCTTTATTTTCTTCTTCTTCACATTTTATTGGATAAATACCTATTATATATTATCTATTACATATCTACATGCTTGCTATTGATGTGTGCTGTGCTTGTAGCACCAGCACTTGGGTGCTTCCTGAGTATTGGCAATTGCCGGCATTGAATTTCACATCTTCTTTTTCATCTCCACAACCACAACAACAAACTGCCCAAAAAGGCAAGCATGTGACCACATACCCGCCACAGTGGGTGTGTGGTCATAAGGTGAGTTTTTTTTTGCTTGTAGATATGACGGTGCAAAAAGAGCAGCAAAGCTGCTCTTTTTGCACCTCTTTGAATCTTTTTACTAACATATCTTGTATTCTTCTAGATTGAGGCCTGGGGTCTAAGGCACGACAAAAACCTGCGAAACAAGGGCCCAAATGGCAATGCCCCAAACAAAGATGCCCCAAATGATGCAACATATGGCAATGCACCCACCACATGACATACAGCACAGCACCAATGATGCGACATATGGCACCATGCCCACAACATGACACATGGCACCACACCAACAATGTGACACACAGCATCATGCCAACAACACGATACATGGCACCATGCCAATGACGCGACACATGGCAATGCGCCAAACGGCGCAATACACAGCAATGCCAAACAATGCGATACACAGCAATGCGCCAAATGAGGACACGACGTATGGTAATGCACCAAATGAGGACGCAACCATGCCATATGAGGGCCCCAGGAACTGCACACCTGCCATGGTGGGTGTGTGGTCCTATTTAAGGTGAGTCACTGCCCCCGTAGCTACAACCGTGCAAAAAGAGCAGCAAAAGCTGCTCTTTTTGCATGGTGTTTAAACCTCAACTAATTTATAACTTTCTATTATAGGTCTTTACTTCTCACGCCAATGAATACTGATGCAACCCCCCCCCCTCCTGACCCTGCCTATTGACACCTGAGTGACAGGGTCCTGGGGGGACCCACACAAACCACTGTACATGAGCCAGAGTATGGTCCCAGTACCCCACACCTGCTGCAGCAGGTGTGGGGTACTACAAGGTATTTTTATTATTTTATTTCTTATTCTTGTGGTGCAAAAAGAGCAGCATATGCTGCTCTTTTTGCATTGCATTGATTCATTTTTTACTAACCTATTATTATTTCTCTAGATCCTGGCCAGAACCTGCCCGAACCCCTGACCATAAACCCACAGAACGACATGCTGTGAACAAAACCTGCAAATGACCCCCCACAAACGAAAACTGCAGGGAGGACCTATACAACCCACCGTATGTGCAACCCGGAGTACAGGGCCTCAGTACCCAACACCCGCTGCAGCAGGTGTGGGGTACTGCAAGGTCAGTTTTCTTTTCCTTTTTATTTTTTATTCTTGTGGCGCAAAAAGAGCAGCATAAGCTGCTCTTTTTGCGCTGCATTACTGTTCAACTAACCTTTCATTTTAAATTCCTCTAGATCCTGAACCTGAACTCACGTACACCCCCAACCACAAACCTGCCGAATGATGTGCCACAAACGAAAACTGTGAACAAGTGCCCACAAATGAAAATCCACTCCCCTGAGGGAGTGCCCAAATGGACCGGGCCCTGACCGGGGCATATGGACCCCACTTGGGTGTGGTGGGTATATGCAGGTGTGTGACCTGCAGGAACCATGCCCCCCCTGTGGTGGCAGACCCTGGGGGGGGGGGATAATATGTATATAGCATAATATGTATATAATTATAGTAGTAATAATAATAATAATGATAATAATAACAATATATAAATATATAATCTAGCACAGCCATGGATTGGCTGAAATGAATCGGAATGGCCATATTTTGGCTGTATTTTGGCCATACTGTCTGGGGACCTATTAGGTACCATTTTCTGCCCTGAAAATGGTACCTAATTAGGTCCCCAATTTGACTGACCAGCCTGGGGTGTGTGGTCATTGGCTTGCCTCTCTAGGCAGTTGCCTGTTTGGTGTGTGGCTGCATAGAGAGCACAACTCAATGCCGGCAAATGCCAGCACTCAAAAAGTGCCCAAGTCCCATGGCCACAAGCACAATATAAATTAATAGCAAGCATCTAGACATGTTCTAAATACTAAATAATAAATATTTATCCAAAAATGAAAGAAGAAGATGATAATAAGTCAGGGCTCAATAAGGCAAGATATGCCTATCTTGCAAAGGGATTAAACCACTTCTATAGGTCAGAATTGGCCCAAATTTAAATATATTGGTGGTATATGTGCACCCTACATGGGCGACTGATTATACCGGACAATCCTTTCATTTTTCAATTTTTCATGCTTCAATTCCCTATTTAGGGAATTGAAGGCATGAAAAATTGAAAAATGAAAGGATCATCCAGTATAATCAGTCACCCATGTAGGGTGCACATATACCACCAATATATTTAAATTTGGGCCAATTCTGACCTATAGAAGTGGTTTAATCCCCTTTGCAAGGTAGGCATATCATGCCTTATTGAGCCCTGACTTATTATCATCATCTTCTTCACATTTTTGGGAAAATATTTATTATTCACTATTTATTACATGTCTAGATGCATGCTATTAACCTATATTGTGCTTGTGGCCACCGGACTTGGGCACTTTTGAGTGTCAGCATTTGCCGGTGTTGAGTCACACTCTCCCTCTGAACTCTGCAACCACAACAATCACAACAACTGCCCAGAAAGGGAAGCAGGGTAACTGCCTGGAAAGGGAAGCAGATGACCACATGCCTGCAGCAGCGCCTGCCGCTGCAGGCACATGGTCATGTAAGGTGAGTTTCTTTTTTAACATAGTACCTACAAGGGTGCAAAAAGAGCAGCACCAGCTGCTCTTTTTGTGCTGCTTAGGATTTTTTTACTAACATATCTTCTATTATTCTAGATCATGACCTGGTCCCAAGGCATGGTGGGACTCGCCAAGTGATGTGGGCCCAAACAGCAACACACCAAACAGAAATGGGAGAAACACAACATGACACGTGAGAACATGACGCGACATGCAAGAACACAATGCAACACAAGAACATGCCCAATGAGTGGCCCAGAGACCACACAGCCACTGTGGCAGGTGTGTGGTAGTATATAAGGTGAGTTTCTGCTCAAGTAGATACAGCCACACAAAAAGAGCAGCGAAAGCTGCTCTTTTTGTGCTGGTTTTAATTTGTAACTAACATATCTTTTTTCTAGGTGATCTGCTTGACCACCAATGAAGAAAAGAATGAATGGAACAGACACCTGCCAAATGAACCCCAAGCCCCCCAAAATGACAGCCCACCACACAAACACATGCCAGACAGCAACCCACATACCAAAGGCCACATGCCCAATGAAAACTGTGTGGGCGAGACCACCAGACAATGGCACAAAATGACGCAGAGCCAACAAGTGGCCCCAGGAACCACAAGATAAGTTTTTTTATTTTTTATTCTTTTTGTGGCACAAGAAGAGCAGCATAAGCTGCTCTTCTTGCAATCTTTAATGTTTAACTAACATGTTTATTCTTCTAGCTTTTGGACTCACACCCACACGAACCCCCAACCCAAACCTGCTGAGCAAAACCCCACAACCGCAACCCTGCCAAATGAAGACCCAGTGAGCAAAACCCCACCCGAAGACATGCCAAACAACCCACCCCCCCTTCTCACACAACATGACAAAGAAAACCACAAAAACACGACCAGCACAACCACAACAAATGACAATGTGCGCAGTGAACGGCAGCACGAACCACACCCACTATGGCAGGTGTGGTTCTATGTAAGGTGAGTCCCCCCCAATATATACAGTGGCGCAAAAAGAGCAGTGAAAGCTGCTCTTTTTGTGTTGCTTGAATATTTTCACTAATGTATCTTTTATTACTCTAGATCATGGCCACAATGAAAACCTGCAAAACCCGAATGACAATGTGCCAAACAGCAATGCGCCAAAGGGCAACACATCAAACGAGCATGCAACAGACAACAACACAACAGACAAGAACACACCCAGCAAGTGGCCCTGGGAACCACACCAGCCACAGTGGGTGTAGCCTATATACAGTGAGTCCCCGCCCCCAGTAGTGTATAGCCATGCAAAAAGAGCAGTGTAAGCTGCTCTTTTTGTGCTGCCTTTACTTCTTTACTGAACGACTTTTTTTTTCTATTAGGTCTTCACCTTTCATGCGAGCGAATACCAATGCGAGAACCCCCATGACCCCGCATATTGAAACCTGGCCAACCATATATGGGGAATATAAAGTACCACACCCACCACCATGGGTGTGGTACTACAAGGTGAGTCTTTTTTTATTAATCCTGCAGTGCAAGAAGAGCAGCATACGCTGCTCTTCTTGCAAAGCTTTATTGTCTAACATATTGTTTTCTTTTTTCCTAGATCTTGGACTCGAATCCACATGAACCCCCAACCCCAAACCTGCCAAATGAACACCCGGCAAATGAAGATCTGGCAAGCTGAACCCCGTGACCCACCCCATGACTCCAAACCTGCCAAGCTGAACCCCACGACCCCAAACCCAGGGAACCAAGCCAAACCCCCCCACATGAAGGTGAGGTTTTTTCTTTGGCTGTGATCACACAAGAAGAGCAGCCTCTGGCTGTTCTTCTTGGGTGCATGGGTGAGCCCCACTGGCCAGCCTATCATTGTATATAATAATAGTAGTAGTAATAATAATAATAATAATAATAAATAAATAAATAATCCATGGCTAGGGGCCCCCTGGGTCTGATATCTAGTTAGACCATATCAATGCAACCTTTGAAATATCTAATTAGATACTGATAATTGGCTGACCAGGCTGACTATTAGCCAAGTTGTGAGAGTTGCAAGTGATCCCACCCACCTGCAGAGTCAGATCCAGTGACACTCATGCACCGAGAGTTGCTTTGCAACTCTCTCACACAACCATGCTAGTAGTGATAACAATTCTTTGTGATATGACAATAGAACAATCCAGACTCACTAGCCTACTATATATGGCTATGTAAGCACCCATGCATAGGCAAAATGCATGGGGGGAGGGATTTTGTTGAAAGCCTTGAGGTATATATACACCTCTGAATGTCTGTGTGCATCAGAATCTGAGTTGTGGGATGTTTGAGGACCAATTTTGTTATGTGGGACTCAAACATCCCACAACTTGGATTCTGATGCACACAGACATTCAGAGGTGTACAGTATATTACGTGTCCTTCAGCTTCTACACTTCCTTCATACATTTGCATTTAGCTCACCCAGTTTTCCAGCTATCTCTTAGCTCTGAATTGAAATAATGTAGCTTATGACTGGTCCATAACCTCTGAGAATTTCAGACCTTAGATTGTCATATAATGGGAGATACAATGACTTCAAGGCTTCAGATTTGCAAAATTCCATGTTTACTTTTGTAAAGCCACTCATGTTAGTGCTAGGGTGAAGCTATAGCAATAAAATCTGGACTGCTGGGTAGGCCCTGTGAATACCTTCCTTTGACCAGAGTTAAAGAGTTTCAAGTGATCATGTATGGCAGTGGCAGCAATTGGATGAAGAAGCATAGTGATTGTAACAAGTGATTGACCAATCAGAGTGCTCCATTTGGTGGCTGTGTGCCACGGCAAAAGGAAGCATATTCGGTAATTCTGGCACCTGTTTGTCGTCAACCTAACTACTTGCTCAGTTCTTGCCTGTTTGTTCCCAAACTCAGGAAAACTGTCTGCAAGACATTTGTGCATGTAATGCAGAAAAAAAAAATGAAAATTCACATTTTTACATGTTGTAGATCAACAAAGAACAATGCTGTATGAAGGACACATAATATACTGTATATATACCTCAAGGCTTTCAACAAAATCCCCCCTGCATATTGCCTATGCATGTAGGGATGTCTAGGTTCGGTTTTGGTTTGGTTTTTGCCAATTTGGGCAAAACCTAAACCAGACCTGAACCTGAAATCACCCATGAGGGCAAAACCTGAACCTGACCTGAGGTTTGGTTCCAGAGTGGTTTGGTTTGGGTTTAAACCAGGTTTAAACCTGAAACCTGAGATATAGGAGAAGCAAAACATTTTAGTAAGTACTACAGACTATCTGGACTCTCTGTGTGAGTCTTTGCATTGACCACTTCCTTTGCATCCCATTTTCCATTCATATCTCATTCACACCCCTCCTTCACATCAATTTTCTGCTTACATATCTCCAGGGGATGGAACTTAGCTAACTAAATTTTGTCATGTGACCCTAGACTGAGTTACAGTAACCTGTGCAAATCTCCAGATTTGATCCCAGAGCCATGTGCCTTGTAACCTGCACAGATTACCCCATTAGATTCCAGAGTCATGCAACTTTTGACTCTGAAATTACAGTACTGGGTGCAAATTGCTAGGTTTACTTCTGGAATTGAATGTATAGAAGGATGATAATGATAATATGTGGGGAAATAAGGGTGAAAGTACATATACTGGAAGGTACACCCTACCTTTCAGGTTCAGGTTTAAACCTGGGTTTGAACCAGGTTTTGGATTCAGGGCAAGGGCAAAACCTAAACCAGACCAGAGGAAAATTGAATGAAACCTGACCCCAATGGAACCAGACCTGGGTCTGGTTTAGGTTTAAACCCAGGTTCCCAAGGTTTAAACCAGACCAAAGGCATCCATATATGCATGGGTGCTTACATAGCAACCCATATATAGTAGCTTATGCAATGTTTCCTTTTATGGTCTCTTATGTAATTTTCCTTTTGTAGTTGCTTATGTAACATTTCCTGGAAACTTATGTAATATCACTATATGTGGAAGCTTAAGTAATATTATGATATATGGAGGCTGAAGTAATACCACTATGCATGGCAGCTTATGGGCTTATGTAATATTACCATATGTGGCTTATATAATATTTCTGTATATGGTGGCTTATTCAATATTACTATATATGGTGGCTTATGTAACATTTCTATATATGGCTGCTTGTATATATATGCACAGCCACTCCTGGCTTCCAGACCTTCCTGGTCCAATTGTCTTCTGAGAACTTCTGAGCCTTCAAAACCTTCAGAGCCTTCAGAGATACACCCAATCTTTGGAGGAAATGATTTTTCCTGATGCTGCACCACATCTCTTTGTGCTGTGCTGCTGTGGAAGATAAAAACATCCAGTATCAGAAGATGTGAATTTCTATTGATCCCAGCCTATGGAACAGTCATGTGACCTATTACAAAATTAATTACAGCTATACATGAGAACAGAATTCATTTGATTACTCCATCAGTTTTGATCAGAAACACTTGCCCATATAACACTTGGAAAGCTACAATTCATGCCTTTCGAATGGTACCAAGCACACCAAGAATGGATCAAAATTGCACTCTCCAGACTGATTTTACTATCAAATTCCAAATCTTCCAGTATTTAATGAATTTCTCTGTCAATTTGCATCCAATCTGCATTGAATGGTACTGAGCACACCAAGAACAGATCAAAACTGCACTTTCCAGAATGATGTTACTGTGAAAATCAACACCCACTAGTATTTTATGAATTTCTTCATCAATTTGTGTCTGATCTGCTTGGAATTATTATGCCCAGAAAGCTGTTAAAAATCCACATTGAATGATACCAAGCACACCTACAACAGTATAGAAGAAGGGTTGGGAGCTCCAATGACTGTCAAATCAAAATCTGGTTCAGCCAGTGTGTAGATGGGAGACTGTGTTTCTGTTATTATTCAAATGGGTTGGTTCATTTCAATGGTTGATCACTCTCTGCAAGATGTGTATGTGTTCAGTGGAGAATAGGAAGTGATATGGACTAGCTGTAGTCAATGATATATCATGGATGCTTATAGGAAGGCTTATAGGTGTTCATGTTGTGTTGGTTCATTTACTGATATTTGTGTGTTCTCATTTATGTTCTCCTGGTCAAAATGTGGATATCTGTGGGTTATAGACTGGTCAGTGCTTGATTAGTCTTGTTAGTATGCTTCTTTCTTCTTTCCTGACTTGTATTTTGTTATGTTTACTTTTCCTTGGATGTCCAGCAACTCTAACCTTAGGTTCTGCAACTATCCTTGGCTTTAGTATTTCATGTAGAGGGCTTCCAGTAGCTTGGTCTCAACAACCTTAAAGATGACTTAGCTCCAGATGGCTTTAGATAGACTGTTCTTTAGATTATAAGCAGAATGGTTGACAGTAGTTGACAGTGGTTGATTTCCAGAGTGAGGAGATGGGGGGGGGGTACAAGAAAATCTGTGTTAAGGGTTGTTTGTGGCTTGGGGAGGTGATTATGTAATCAGGCCAAGGATGAACAGGAATCCCTTAATATGATTGATGGGGGGGGCTTGTGAAGTGAGGGTTATGTAATGTTGTGGAGATGAGAACACAGGGGAATGGAGTGGCAGAACTGGATTCTCAGGGTGGCTTGAGGTGGAAGGGGGGTTGGTGAGAAGGGGCAATCACAGGTACATATATTCTTGATCTTCTAAGGAGCTAGAGTATGAACAGTAGCTACTTATATACTAAGATCAAGGGAGGATTGGTAAGGGGATTATTAAGGATGGTGGAGGTGGATGTGTGGTGCTTATGTAGCAAGGCCACAAGGTCACATGATATGCTTATGTATGAGGTTATGAGTACAACTTGTAACAATCTGCTAGCTTATATACCTTTCTGAAGGTTGCTGTGCATGGAGCAAGAACAAAAGAGTAATAAAGCTATGAGATCATAGTGGAGTAGAACAAAAGAGTAATAACAAAATGATGTCATAATGTGGTCATAGCTGAGTCATCAATAAAGTGTGATGTCATAGTGATGTCATTCAGAAAGAGAACAAAAGGAATCATGAATGTCACTGATTTGCTGAGCTTGTGGAGTAGTTGGAGCATGATGTCACTGGTCTTGTGATGTATATTGGAGCTCATAGGAAGTGAAATTAAGGGATATCTCTGGGTTTTGGAGATTAATCTGAGCCTAGTCCAGTGGTTAAGGTGTTTTTGTCACTGGTTAATAATAGGAACAAGTGCATGGGGTGGGATTCAATGCAGAGACAGCAGTTTGCATATGTAATAGGTCTTCTTGGTACCATTTGATGTGGATTTTCAATGGCTTTCTGGGTGCAGTGGTCT